>QYAH01000016.1:0-152767 GCA_003988945.1 Chaetoscypha palmicola | reverse complement strand
CCCCCCCCCCCCCCCCCCCCTGCGCTCTCCGCTTGAATCCTCAGCGAGTAGCAGGAATATAAGGGTTAATATACAATATAACTATTAAATCAAGACATATAGCACTCCTATATCTCCAACATAAACCTATAAATAAGAAGTTACAGGTTAGTAAGTATTATATCCTATTCCGATCAAAGTAAAAAGGATATTAACAATAACAGTAATACACATAAACAGAAAAGCGAAAGCAGGGTTAAGCTAGCCGATTTGAATTACGATTCCCAGTACACATGAAATCCAAGTTTTATCTTACTAAGCACGAAATTTTGTCAGTTGAAGGACTTGTAGATATTATAACTAGAGATACTTACTTTTCTATATCCGCTGTCTATAATACTTCGCTTGACGTCTTGCGTAACTCTTAAGATAGGTGAAAATTAGCACTGCTTTGTTTATGTTTACTCCTTCCCCCCTCGATTTTCGTCCCTCGCCTATAATATATATACCTCGTCGAGACGAAGGATACCGACATGAACAACACGTTAAGCGCTTGAAGCCACTCGGCCTAGCGTCGGATGGCTACTTGCGAGTCGGGCCGTCGTGTGTGATATAGTGGTAAGTTGAGGTCTACTACCGACTCAGTATTTTAGAGATGGGAGGTGGGAGGAGGATGGAGAAGGGGTTAGGAGTTATAAAGATACTGGCCCTACCGATTAGTAGATTTGAGTATTAGAAATTCTCGAAACGCTCGATACCGTTCGGGATTACCTAGAAATGATTTTCTAGTTTCAACTCGGAGGCCTAAAGTTAAGTCAAGTGACCGTGTGCTGTTTCACTTGAAAGAGGTCTATAATCTTCGAGACGTAGTAGAGCTTGATCTTATAGATTATAGCGCGGAGGCTAGTACTAGAACTCTAGCGGTGGCGCAAGTACTGTACATAGGACTGCTATCCGATACATAGACAGGCCACGAGCGCAAACTTGTGCTTTGTTCTGTATTGAAGAAGAATTGAATAGGGTCAAGTGATTCACTAAAGAAACTTCTAATAGAAGACACTTCACGAACCGGCTGTACTGACATCAATGTTCGACGGCGATAGCGTGAAGATGATATTTTGGCCCAAGTTGTCAGTCATTTCATGGAATCCACTTTCACCTACCTAGAAGCTGGAAATATCGGGTTGAACCGTGTCGCCAACCCCGAATTTCAACCGGCCCTGAAGATGTCCAAAACGGATGTGTGAAGCGAGAGAGAAGTTGGAAAAGGTTTCCTCTCTGAGACTTCCATCTCGAAAAAGTAGTATGGGTTGTCCAAAATGGGGGACAGGTGGATAGATAAGATGTCATACCAGCTCGACCATGAAGACGCTGCATGAAAAAGATACTAGATAACATCAAGCGCCATACCAATCCCTGACGTAGTCGCAGGAACAACTTTCAAAAGCAACAACGGGACGTTGAAGTCAAGTCAAGTCTCAAGCCAGCAGTCCCAAATTAAGTCATTCGGCCTCTCCGTTGCCAAAATTGTATATCGTATGATCAATCGCTATAGCCGCTAGAAAGTCCAGCCGCTATACTCAACTGGATCCTTATCAAAACGGCTCAAAATCAGCAAAAGCGGAAAGAAGTCATGCTTCGAAATCGTGGGATGAAGAGTCCCGAGACCATGGTCCATACAATATATCGGTGACTCTAGTCAACGCTACGTGGATGCAACTGTGAATCCCGTTGGAGATCATGCTTTGAGATAAAGCATGCAAGCATTGTGAAGTATTTGTTTTGTGCCGCTGCGTGGGGTAGATGGTGTAGAAAATGCGATGCCAAGCTAAGTTTCACGGCTCGTATTTTGCATACTGTACCGGGAGCGCTTGATCACGACACTGTTTTGACCTCTGAAGTGTAGAGGAAGGACTTGGGTTGACGGGAGGAGAGGTGGCTTGCATTGAGTGTATGCGAACAGGCAATAAAGGACGACGTTGGAATAGCTCAGTGGCTGGGAGCGTCTATGCGTGATGAGTCTGATGGAGGTTTGGGAGGTACGGGATGTGTATGAGTGGAGGGTAGGAAGTGAACGAGGGTGGATGTGGTGGATGAGGTGGATGATTGGGGAGATGTCTCAGCCGCAAAGCGGGTGAGTAAAGGTCATCTGTCGGCGTGAACAGTACCATACATGCGTTACCGTAAGCAAAAGGAGAGAATGTTAAAACGCGTGACTCCAAGACGTCAAATCTATTCATATCCTCCCTTCCAAAGAAGTGGCTAAACAGAGTTGACAGACACTTGCCTCCTGAGTCGAGTAACAAAACGCGGACTTCGTGAGTAGAAATTGGTAACACAAACAGGAATGCCCAGGGGTACTTGGCTACCATATTCCATACTTTGAAGGTGTACAAGAATCCTCACCGAAAGCGTGACCGGCCTCTCTCATGCTCTGTCATCCAATCACCGATAGTGATGGCTAAAATGCTTGATGTGCCACCACTCCTTCCAGTGACTTGGCGGTGAATGCACATCCATAGGCCTGGCTGATGTACTCCGTACAGCGTACAGCTACCTCGCATGCATCCGTGAAAGACATCTTGAACGTTGATTCGCAACGGGGGCCAGGCATCGTCGACATCCATACTTTGAAGTAACATGGGAGGAGTGAGTCTAGTAATCTCGCTAGTGCTGGTATTGTGGTATTGTATATCCAACACGCGGAACCTCGGCACCATCATCTCTCTCTCTTCTCTGAGATTTCGCAAGATGGATGACTGATGTTGTTGCCGCGCCATAGATATGGAGATGGGGACGGAGGACTGTATTCAAATGGTCATGTCTACTTCTCAATGGCTGGCCAGTAAATCGTGCGGAAACCGCTCTTATCTCTGACGAATATTCGTGGCTTAAGCCAGGGTCTCAGAGTGCTCCGTTCAGTGGCCCCGTCCAAGAACGCCACAGTATCGCGAGTAAAAATGTCATGGAGGTCGCCGCCGGACGGAGAATATGATTCGAAGTGAAATGAGAATTGTTTTGGGACTTGCTTTTTTGGAAGGTTGGAAGAAGGACGGTACGGCTTTTTACTGTACGGAGTACTTTGAAGTAATAAATGTAAGGAGAGGACCGGGCGAGATGAGAGGTGCGTGCGGTGTTGGAATTTGGTAGAGGGTAGCGGTAGAGACGGTTGGGGAGGGAGAACGGACCGGATCGGAAAAATTGACGTGCCGTAGCAAGAATCGTGGAAGAATTCAAGTTACTACTCCGTAGACAAGAATTTACAGAGTATCACTTAGACGGAAGATTGTAGCGGTGGCTACAGATTAGTTGGTGGCCTCAATACTATTAAATGAAGCAATAGCTGTCAATTAGAAATCAAAGCACCAAAATTCTAGCTGTGTACGAGGTAATTGTATGCAGTATTACCGTATCAAAATGTACAGCTTCCGCAAACAATACGAGAAATGTATGATGTTTGCAGCTCCACTCAGGAAAATGCCCTAAGAAATTGCAGTGGAAGTCCATATTTCGTCAAGGTTGTTTCACACCTGGAGGGGTACTGTACTCTATCGTGGAGATCGCCAGACCAGATCGCGAGACTTGTCTCGAATGCACCTCATACCCCATAGAAGTAGCACGAAGATGTCGTCAAAGCTATGACAGAGAAGATGGCGACATGAATTCGCCGTCGGACCTTGAAGAACTACCGAGTCAAGTTCAGGCGACGGGATTTGATAGGCGTGAAAAGTATAGAAGAGAGGCTACCGATACGCCGAGGCAGTTGCAAAATACTTCGTAGGATTGGGGTTCAGAAGTCGCTACATTAGCAATTGTTTGGTACGGACGACGTGAAGCTATCGGCGGGTTTCGCGGGCGCTGTCGTTAGTAGTCAAATACTTCGAAGTACTACGGAGTACTCCTCAACAGAATGTGAGTTCAGAGGTTTAACCGAGTGCAGACGTCCAGAACAATTGCTAACGGCGCCCTACAGTGACTAGTTGCAGATGGCGAGGCCTTCTCCACTGTTTCCGTATGCCTGGGAGAAGACTCCACTCACGGTACAAGTTGCTCCGTATATTATCGTGCGCGCGCAGAGATAGAGGTAAATATATCTTCATTGTCTCGGTAGACTTGGAATTCAAATACTTCGTGTTAAGAGGAAGTAAGCGGCAGCGAAAGCTCATCTCCAGTACAGAATCGGCGTGACACAGTGAGGAAGGCTGGAGGCTGTGTCGCGGAGTTCCTGTTGTCGTTGTGTGACTTGCCTTGAGGAAATCGAACCACGGTTTTCCGCGTTGTTGGGGTCAGGTAATCACGCTAACCAGTACCATCTGCTTTTGGCAAGGCCGACTGCAATAGATAAGAGGTAAGCAAATCATAAGAGGTAAGAGGTCGTGGGGAGTCGATAAACGGAATGTGATTGGCTGGCCTTATCTTTGAACGACAATGGACGTATTGAACCCCTGGGGCTTGAAAAGAAGGTGCCGGGATGGGCGTTCTGCCGTCTCTTTTGAGGGCTTCAGCCACCGAATCACATGCCGCAATCTAACAAGCGCGGGCTTGTCTTCCTGCGCAAGTCCAGGCTTGGAACGTGGTTGCTTCTAGTCTCCGGCAAGTGGGCCACATCGGCGTCGGATATACTTCGCGCGTGAAGAAGGTGGTGGTCGCAACTGGCAAGGCTAGGACAGCACCTTCCAGCAACCAACAACCACTTCGAAGTCACAACCAACGATAAGCCACGGAAATCCAAGGACAACGCCTGCTGTTTTACAAAGTACCAAAGTCGCAGCATCTTGATGCTACCACACGTCGATGCAGCTAAATATAATGCACTTGGGGTTGGCAATTCTCGGGATACCTGTGCATAGAAGAAGTATATGGGATACGCTAGAACGGTAGAAGCCGCCGAATCAAGAGGAATCCTTCGCCGACATTTCTCAATCGGGATATCAGCTTGAACCGGGTGTGTGGGAGAAGAGGACGGAGATTGAGTAAATGGGCTGCTTGGAAAGAATCGTCTGATTCGTTGTGATTGTTGAGTTCTTTCAGAGCTGTCCGCTATTGAGGATAAGGTGGAGAGATCTGTATGGTACAGTACAGTACACCTCGTCATGAGTAGGGACTCGCCTCTGGCACAACGACCCCACCACTAGATGACGAACGAGAGGGCGATGAAAATGACAATAAGATAAGGTTCTTTCCCGCAACGGCACGCCTAGGAATGGATGTCTTTGTTTCTGACTGCCCCTCCTCAAAGGAAGAAAGAAAGAAAGAAAGGAAGAAAGCGAGGGGAATCGATTGATCGGAACTTCGGATCAAGAGCTTAGTGACCCGCAGACCTCGCTCATGTTGGTTATTCACCCAGTAATACGTAGGCTGTAGGACTTGATGGACAACATTCATAAGCAGGGCACTTGCTTGTCCTCCAACACTTGTTTTCTTTTTCTCTCCTCAGCTTCACTCATCTAGTTTCAAGACCGTCATTACGCCTACGCACGCTTCTCGCGATCACGGTACCAGCGTCTGTTCCTTGAAGTTGACTGGGAGATCAAGCTAGTGCTCGAGCAAGAAGTCGTTCTGGTCAACAAATATTGAAAGGAGAAGAGAGAAGACTACTCGGTACGTCTGGTAGACTGATGATAAACGCACTCCCACTCTTCCCCGTCGCCATCCCTGCCTGCCTCGTCTACTTAGGTAGTGTTAGGGCGCTGTCACGCTCGAATCCAGCCGTTCGCCGTCCAATAAGCGGACACTACTTCTACTTCGAAGTACGAAGTACTTTTACGAAGTACAATACACTCCACTCTACTCTTGTCCCCTGCTCCTCCTCTTGATCCGCAGCTGCAGCTCATCTTCCCCCACCCTCGCCCGAAACGAGGATCCTGGTCAGACCCTGGACCCTGGTCGCCATCCACTCACCCTTGTCCGCATCGCCAAGCCACTACCTCATTTCACTTCTCCCCTTCTTAATATCCAAACTCCCCCTCCTACGCCAGACTCCCAGTCTTCTACTCGCAAGTCTCTCGCCAAGGGTCATTCTTCGACGTCGACGCACTCCCAACCTTCATTCATTCATTCATTCTTGTAATTCTTCGGTGAATTGCAAATCTCACCAACTATCAGGCCTGGCTCGATCTGCTGGAATCGCTCACACTACTGTAATATCTCTACCACACCCACCCCCGAAATCGCGCTCTCGACGAGCAAAAAACGAATTAATTCGCCCATCATGAGCTCGATCGACCCCGATCATCTTAACTATGTCCCACTCGTGGTGTACAATGGCACCAACGATGCTGGAGGAGACTCCCTGACGGAGGACATGAACTTGTATTATCAAGTAAGTATCGCAAGATTCCCACATCCACCGCCCGGCGCGCAAAACTGACAACATCGATGTAGTCTGGTGATATCGCATGGATGATCACCGCGACCGCCTTGGTCTTGCTCATGATTCCCGGTGTCGGGTAAGTACAGCAAAAGCAACGTGTTGGTGCGACAGAAGCTCACATCCGCAGCTTCTTCTATTCTGGTTTGGCCCGCAGGAAGTCGGCTTTGTCGCTCATCTGGCTCTCGATTATGGCAACCGCGGTCGTGTCCTTCCAATGGTTTTTCTGGGGTTACTCTCTCGCCTTTTCACACACCGCCGGTACTTACATTGGCAACTTGGAGAACATTGGCTTCCGAAATGTCTTAGGCGCTCCGTCCGTCGGTTCCTCAAAGATCCCGGATCTGATGTTCGCCGTCTACCAGGGCATGTTCGCCGCCATCACCGTCGCCCTCGCAATCGGAGCCGTCGCCGAACGTGGTCGCATGCTCCCAACCATCGTGTTCATGTTCGTCTGGTCAACCATCATCTACGATCCCATTGCTTGCTGGACCTGGAACGCCTCAGGATGGGTTTTCAAGATGGGCGGACTTGATTTCGCTGGTGGAACCCCAGTCCATATTTCTTCCGGTTCCGCCGCCCTTGCATACTCAATTATGTTGGGCAAGCGTCGTGGACACGGCACTCATGAGTAAGTTCTTCTGCATTTTTGATCCTGCTCGCGTCATTTGTACCCATCCCGGTCACCCGTACAACAACAAAGTCACGAATCGTCAATTTGGAGTTGGACTGACAGCAAGTCTAGGCTGAACTACCGCCCGCACAACGTGACACATATTGTCATTGGTACCGTTTTCCTTTGGGTTGGATGGTTCGGATTCAATGCCGGTTCAGCTCTCGCAGCCAACATGCGCGCTGTCATGGCCGCGGTTGTAACCAACTTGGCAGCCTGTGTTGGAGGTATCACATGGTGCGTCCTCGATTACCGCCTTGAGCGCAAATGGTCCACGGTTGGTTTCTGCTCTGGTGTCATCGCCGGACTGGTCGCCATCACTCCTGGTTCCGGTTTCGTCCCGGCTTGGGCTGCAATCATCTATGGTGTTGTTGGTGCCGCAGGCGCCAATTATGCCACCAAGCTCAAGTTCCTCATCGGCGTTGATGATGCCCTAGATATCTTCGCTGAGCACGCCGTTGGTGGTTTCATTGGTAACATCTTGACTGCCTTCTTCGCCTCCGACTACATTGCTCATCTCGATGGTTTCACTGAGATTCCAGGTGGATGGGTCAACCACCACTGGGTTCAACTCGGCTACCAACTCGCTGACTCCGTCTCTGGTTTTGCATACTCTTTCGGTGGTACCTGCATCATCCTTTTCGTCATGAACCTCATCCCAGGTCTTTCCCTTCGCGCAACCGAGGAAGCCGAAATCCTCGGTATCGACGATGCCGAGATCGGCGAGTTCGCTTACGATTACGTTGAGCTCACCCGTGAAGTCCTCAACGATGTCACCGATGTCGACAGCAAGTACTCCGGCAGCCATCCACGCGATGACCACATTCACGAGAAAGCCCTTTCCGACTCTCCAGTCCCCGGCCGCGATATCGAAAGCCAAGTCTAATCCGCACATGAAAACCTGCATTCCATACTTATTGGTGTTTAGCGCATCTGGGGTTTTTGACAAGGCAATCTAAAAGAAACACTTTATATTGAGAGCTGGCATACTTCCCTGGATACTTGTGTTGTATTGTCATTGTTTTAATCTTTCCTTGCCTGGCTTTGCTTTGGCCGGATCTTCGAGGCAGGCAGGCAGGCGATCAAATCCAAATAACCCCGTGTAATTCGAATTGAGCGGGTCGTTCACGTAGATCTGATACTGTGCTCAAAGGTTCTAATTTCGTTTCTCTCGCGGCTCGCTTGCAAGCAAATATAAGAAGGCAATATGATCTGATGTGAGATGGGGGGGGGGGAGAAAGGGGGGGGGGAATGTGAAAGGCCACATGGGTTGTACAGATAGACCTGATAATGAAGCGTGGTGTTGAATCATTTTTCGCTTGCTCTCTTGCTTACTCGCGTATCTGCCATTTTCTTTGCATCTGTTTTCTTGTTATATTGCAGGGAGCTGGGAATAGGAAGGATGGATAGACGATAGTTGATGGAATACCCCTTGCTGCGCTGCCATGCGAAGCGTGCGAGAAGAGATGTTGCAGCGTGCGTGCTTATAGATAGATAGATTGAAGCATTTAATCTACCTGCCTGCTTGCTGTGATGTGATATGTATGTTGCGAGCAGATAGGTGGATTGTTGGAGAGATGGTTTCTTACTCTTACTGTAGGATATCGCGGATTCACTACATAGGTGAGGTATCTAACTAACTAACACAACTCTTTTCCTACATATACATACTACTTTTAACGATTAGACTTCTCTGAGCGTTTTCAAGTATATGTCCGCTCTTTAAAATACGGCTTCGTCGCGCTATCTCTCTACCTATCCTCCAGCCTGCCTACCTAGACATCATTCTTACGCACGTGTGAATGTATACAACCATGGAAATCCTTTCAAATACGCTTTCTGCTTCGCGAGCAGAGAGGAAGGAAGGGAGTGCGACGTATATCAGCAGGTGGATTCTCTAGCATGCTATACCGCATGGCATTTGGTCGTGCGTAGATCCCTGATCTCTGGATCTTAGGTGTGAATGCTGGTGTCATTCACATACATACGCACGGGGTTAAGAAGACCTCCGGAGAATTTTCCCTTGATAACGCGCTTTATTGGGTTGGTAAGTAGTGGAGAGATATCAGGAGGTAGTTTCTCTTTTCTTGCATGATGCATCCTAGATGGCTCCTTGGATGGAGCGGGAGATGTTAGAATGCGTGGTATATATATTCCCGAGGGGAGAGGGCGAGAGGGCGAGAGATAGGTTGGATGAGTTGAGATGAAAGTGTGGGAATTATACTGCTATTATCTATATAACTAACTTAAATTATAAAATATAAAACTACATATGATATCTTGGTATATTTATTATCTTATATACCTACCTACTTCCCTGTCTTCCTAACGCGGGAATGATCGATTATCTTTTGTTGTAATTCGCAACCGTTGGTTTCCATCGGGCAGAGTATCTTAGTGATGATTCTTGCCATCACCGCACTATACAATACAATATTCACCTCACCATCTAGACATCTACATCACACTATCCCCTCAACTCACCCATCCATCTTCCTCCCATTCCCAAAGCAGGAATAATCAATTCCCTTTGTTGCAATTCGCCACAGTTCGGGTAGAGCGAGGATCCTATATCCTATTTCGCAGCTGGAGATATTTCTCGTACCATATCCCAACAAACTCACCCGGACAGATAATCACGAGATATATACCTCGCCACCACATCAGCCCACAACCTCTCTAACCTCCCAAGCACATCCCGCCTCCAAAGCCGACGCGAAATCGCGATCTGCAACAACTTCCCTTTCCTCTCCTTTCTCCCCTCTTCCCCCCTCTCGTCCCTTCCCTGGGAATCAGACCACACCACGCCATCCCAGATGCTTAGAAATAAGATACCCAGATCTTCGGATCCGAGAACCATATCTTCGAAAGTTCTTGATACATAGTGATAGATGGCCTACTAGATCAGGAGCAAAGCCGCCGCGACGGGTAAGACGTCGATCGAGATGCAACAGAACTTGTTTCGTATGTGATTCAGTGACGGAAGCTGTGAGATTGTGGGGAGGGATATAGGACGATACGAATTGAGAAATATAGTGTGAGGGATATGGTGAGGGACATAAGCTCAACTTACCGATCACAGATATCCGGGTTTCTGAACGAGAATGCATTCCGACAGAGATAGATGTAGAGGACTAAAACTCTCGAGCCCAAGATTCATAGATAGACATCACATCCAAACTTCAAATACAAATATCAAAACGCTGAAGGTCAGAAATACAATTCCTAACCCGATTCTACTTGTAAAAAAGGGGGTATACCGACGCCTGCATCCCATCCCATACCACCATCTATCAAACCACCCCTCCCGCCAATATAATCATAACAATCCTCTACCATCTACCATCAACCATACATATCCCCCCCTCAACCTCTTCACAACACATACCCCTCCATCTCCTCCTCAACCAAGCCCCTCGCCTCAGTCCACCTCTCCTGCATCCCACATCCCCTCTTCCTACAAAACACCTTCCAAACCACACTCTGCAAGCTCGCATACGCCATAATATTCCCCAATTCATACTCATTCATAGCATCCAATCCCTTCTGCAGTTCCGATTTGGCCCACAGGTCCGGACGACGAGATTTGTTCGCCGAGCCCGCGAGGTAGACGTACGCGAAATAGGGGCCGTAGCGTTGCAGGCGGTCTTCGAACACGCACATGCATTCACGGAGCCAGTTCTCGCTGCTGTGGTCATTAGTGCTTGTGTGTGCTGGGATGCCGAGAACGGGAGGAGTGGTCGGTGAGAGGGATGTGCGTATGGATTCGAGGTAATGAGGTAGGATAGCTTGAGCGGTGATATTAAGGAAGCCTTGCCCGACAAGCTCGACGAGACAGCAGAGCACAGCTGTCTCGACCGCGGTGAGGGATTCCAGGAATTTACTCTGGTGCATGCGGATTTCGCTCGTCTCGCTCATGCCGGCTGTGCAGTCTGCCAGGCGGAAGAGGAGGAGGAAGCTGTGTCTTTTGAAAAGCGCTTCGCGGGCTGCGCGCTCGGGTTCGGGGAGGGAGGGGAGACGGGGCCAGCCTCCGTCAGTATCGGCCATAGAAGTGATTTCGTGGTTGGAGAGGTATTCGATTATTTTGTGCCGAGTGCGCATCTCGAGATACCAGGTGTAGGAAAGGGACTTGGTGATTACGGTGTCGTTTGGGGGGGCGCTGCAGCCGATTATTTTGGGTTGGAGGGAGTTGCAGTAGGTGAGACGTGGATCGTTGGTGGCGTTGGCGCGAGTTATGGAGCTTTCGTAGGCTTTGAGGAGCCAGTTGAATGTCTATGAACGGGCATGTTAGCTTTCGGTCTGAAAAAGAGATCTGCAGGTGGTGCTTGAAGTTGCAGACTCTATTGCCTGCAAACTGTCTCCAAATCCTAGATTCATCACAAGCTCGGTGATATCCGTCAACAGCCTTCTTCCAAGCACACCAATTGACCCAGAACAAATAATCCAGCACATCTCCAGGAAACACTTACCTTACTCAACTCCAAAAGCACCGCAGCCCCTCTCGGATCATCATCTAAAACACACTCCACAATCCTCAACACAATCTCCACCGGCAATCCCAGATCTCCATCAGTCCTCAGTAGGTAAGTACCCGTGTGAGACATAAGAGACATGCCTTCCTCTAAGGAAGAGATATTTCCAAAAGAGCAGAGATCACCCAAGTAACAGGACTCATCCAAGGAAGAAGATATGCTGGGTTGGAAAGTATTATTGGGTATTGAATCGGTAAGAATACTATATGATTGGCGAAACAATGGTGTGTTTGAAAGCGCACTGTTCGATAGATATTCAGTATGTATGTATTCCAAACAGTAGGGAGGAGGTAGAACTTACGATTGAGATGCCGCTTCATCATGAAGAAAGTTAATTTGGGTGTTGCCATGGCTGTCAGTATATTGTCTCATCGTCGTTTCCTCACTGCTATTGCCGCTCATTTCTTGATTTTCCATTTCGACATCCATCGTTCCTGCCCAAGGGAATCCCATAAAACGCTAATAGTATGACAATTGCAAGCAAAGAATCGAAGGAGTATCAAAGACATCATATAAAAAACGAGGCTGATACTTGTGTAAGACAGAAACCTGAGACCTTGATGGATAGCAAAAGGTAATACTATAGGAGACTGACGCGATGATGTATTCATCATACCCCTCCAAGAATGGGAACCTTGATGGATAGAGGGTCGCTGTAAGGTACCCGGTACCCTGATGGATAAGGATTGGGTAGCCTCGTCAGCCTTGTCGGTCAGACAATGCAATTGTATCCTTTGAGTCCAGAAAACGAGAGGTTCGAGGACAGAGATGGTGTAAGTTGCAGTGTTGTCCCTAGATCGGGCATTCTCGACAATGCAGAATGTTAAGCGAGCGACGCTGCTGCCGGATACGATGCTGGAAAGCGGTGAAGAATGACTATTATGATGCCGTCTTTCCAGAGCCATCGTTAGATTGATGGCATGACTTCCCTTGCGTCAATCAATTGGAAAAAAAAACATGTGGCCTGGCCTGCGGGATTGGCATACTTACAAATTTAGACTGCCGTAGTAATAAGATCTTAGAACTCTTTGTCCTAGTGCTCTATAAATGCAACCACCCTGCTGTGTAGACGCGGCTGTAGGTAAAGATTGCCAGCTCATTATCCTATTTATCGGGATGATGATAAAGATGTGGATGATCGAGGGGCTAGCAAAGTATATTAGTAGCAGAGATGCTGCTACAGTAGTACTTTGAGAGACGAATTCGATTGCCCATCCACCGACGTTTGCTAATCATCAATTCGAATCACCGTGTCCACCCCAAGTCTCGTCCTAGTCATTCTCCGATGGATGCTGTTCTATTCGTTCATTTCCCAGGTATCAATATGCACCACCTCCCATTCCCAATATCCAATGCTCGCTATCCATGCCGTGTCGTCTGCTATCCAGGACGCCAATTTCCTCGATGTCATAATTCCCAATGTACTTTTCTTACGGTCATATCCAATCTTCAATTGCATATTCTCTCCTCCGGTTTCCTCCAAGGAACACCCAGCTTTGCAAAGATTCCCCGTTCATCCAGACCCTCGATCAAAGTGCCCTCGGTCAACTTTTCCCGATTTCGCCCCCTCATGCAATTCTCATACAGACCTCTCTGATTCAGTCTCATATTATACTTAGAAGCCAAAAGCCGCATGCTTCGGTTGAAGATATCGTCACCAGTAAAGTAAATCAAAGCAGCGCCCCATTCTGTCTCTGGTACAAGAAGCAAATCGATACGTCGCCAGATTGGATTATCGGGAAGTTTGCAGGCGCCGTGCCATTTACTGCCTGAATCGTCCTTGGAGTAGGACGGAACAGCAAGTGCAGCCACGAGAAAGCCGGTCTCTGTCAAGTTCTTGACGAGACTGTCGAGGAAAGGAAGAAGATCAGATGTAGAAGTTGTGCCTTTCTTAGTGATCATGAAGTCGATATCTCCGGACGTTTTCGCGCCTCGTCGGTAGCTTCCTCCGATGGTCAATTCAACTTTCGAATCGACTTCTGCAGCTGCATGTTTAACGATGTTCCCCAGCTCATGCATTTCCTCACGAGGAATGCGCGTATTGAAGTCGTCGTAATGCTCAATGCCAATTTTCTGGTTTTCCGTTAAATGAACGTTGGCGACGAGATCTTCTATAGTCTTGTAGCCTTTGTCGATCCATCTATCCGCCTGGTTTGGTCCAACTCCATATATCTTGATGAATCTCTGCACGATGAGATCTCGACCATCCAGTTTTGTGTATTCCAACTTTGCAAGTCTACCGCGCCGATGGAACTCTACAATCTTGGTTGCCAATGACTCTCCTATGTTAAACACACCTATTGCTTCCTCGTATGTTGTTATCTTCTTCGTTTGCGAGCGCAAAGCGTTCGCACCACGACGGTACGATAGATTCCGCCATGTATCTCGAATGCGCTCGTAAAATGCCGCTAGCTCCAGGAAGGCATTAATACAGTCGTCGTTGGGGTTCTTCCCAGAGGCTTCCCCAGTTCCTCCCTTCATGCAACTGAATTGATCCTTGTTGAAACTGCCTTTGGGGGTAGATTTTAGTCTCTTGGACCTTTTCGGCGCTCGAGCAGGAGAACGCTCTCTGTCAGAACCTTCCGAAGCTTCTGGGCTATGATCTGAAGATCGAACGTCATGTGAAAGCTCGTCATCTAGTGGCATAAACTTCGTGTTTCGTGCAAGTTCGATCACCGCGTTCAAGTCGTTGCCAAAATCGAACGTTTTCTGGTAATGAGAAGCGCCAGTAGGATTATCTATCGGTTCAGAAGCGCCATTTAAGGGCTCTTGTGCTGGATCTCTGGGCGCTTCTTCTTGAATACTATCTTGCACGGGTGTTTCATCGTGATCAGCTCTGCCATTGCCGGAATCTTCTGATACTAAGACTTCATCGATGGCTTTTGATGAGATTTGTGACTCGAGTCTTTCTTTCACGATATCATCGTAACCTTTGACTAGGTACTGAGGCTGGTCTGGATCTACAAGGAAACGATGATGGATACAACTCATGGGATAATCCTCATTGACAAGAGCCATACTGTCGGGAAACCCATCAACCTTGAAGGCGGACTTCATATAGGACAACACATCCTGATACGTCAGATTGTTGTCTACAATGACATGAGTTACATCAACCCCGAACTCTTTCGTCCAAGTCGATCCGTGCTCTCGTGCTTTCGTTATCTTGAGCTTTCTTGCAGAGGCGATATCGTCGTTGGGTATGTAGAAGAATGTTTGGCCCTGGAATACGCGCGCTTCAGGCTTCACCAATTTGATCACGGGCTCCCGTTTCCTCTTCTGGTTCTTTTGGAGCATAGTGGCAATCCCCGTGCTGTTTTTGAGTACCAGGGAGCCTTGATTCGGGTCAGAAACTGTTCGACGCTCTACATGTGGTCGGTGTTCTTCCTTTTTGGAGGATGCCGGGAGAGGATTTCCTGAGGGCGCTTTACCGTCAAAAGAGGTCTCTGCTGACGGGGGAGTTGAGATGTCGTAACGAAGCAAGGAGTTCTTCCCGAGAAGGGGTGTTTCTTTGACGACACTGCTGCTCGATATTGGTGCTGACTGAGTCCGATGGATCGTAGGGACCTGTTTTGCTGGCGCTATCGAATTACTCCTTCTAGAATGTACAGCGGTCTCAGATGATGCCGCGCCTGGATGGATGCCTTTTCGCAAGAATTCCCTCACGTGGTTTATGTCTTCTTCCTCGGGGCTGCTACTACTATCCATCAAAGCATAGAGCTTCTCAAAGTATTTCACTTTGGAGTCTGACGCCTGTATCGTCGTCAATACTGTGGGTAAAGAGCAGTGGGAGCGACTGACCATATTGCGCCAACAAAGCGCGCGGTCTCAAATATACTTATCGCGTCGATAGCTACATGATCCTTCTAGGCAAAGCACGTCTAGAGTACTACGGGCCGTCAGCCTTGGAGGGGTGAGTCCATCGAAGCTCGCTGGTGACGATGGTGTTGATGGACTGGACCGCGGTTGTCTGACGCTGATTGGCATAGAGGAGGTAGACGAAAATAGTGCCGTCCTTCGAGACTAGGCTACCGAGGTCGCCTGAAATGTGTAGCGAGTAACTGCAGCAACACAAATGTCAGTGCATATACTAAGTGGGTACTTACTCGTTACTTTTAGAAGTACATACAGTACAGTACTTGAGTATTTTTAAAACCCCCAAGACGTGTCGTTCGACAGATGAACCAAGGCTTCATCCAAAGTTAGTACGTGCACGAATTGCTGTGCTTCGGAGAACATTACACGAAATTTCGCACTTGATAGACAGCTCTACCACTAGAAGTGCGTGGCATCTTTAATCAATTGCTGACGAGAGAACTCTTATCAGTTCTCTGGACCATCCATGAATGAGTATGAAGGAGCATGACTTAAAAGAAAGAATATCGCCATATATTACCTAAGTAAGTATCAGCAAAGAGTCCATCGGCATCAACGTCTAGATACTTACAGTAACCCAAGCTATTAGCTTTGACCTCCTGATCAAGAGCGATGGGAGTAGAGATAACAAATAGACAAACCTCAAAATACACAGCTCCTTCAAGTTATTCCCAACGAACCCTATTATTTATAGAGAAGTAGCTATAAATCATACGGAGCAATACCGCAATGCACCAATTACGTCACTAGTATTCTCCAAACCACAAAAACCTCGATCTAGTATCTACTTTTCCGCCCCGAAACCCTTCTTACAAAGCGTAATATGACAGTAGTCTTCTGAGTTATAGAGTTATTAAACCCCACTAAGCATCTGCCCGCATCATTTCATTATCAAACACCCACAACCATCCCAAGACCAGCCCACGAAAACAATGAGCAACCTAAACTACTACGCCTAGCCCAACGTCGGCGCCTCAAAACTCGTGCAATTCGGCTACAGCCAAGCCGTAAGAGTAGGCGACAGGATCGGACTTGTATTGGGGTTCCTAGGTTATGGGATGAGAAGCTGAAGGTTGAGATTGAGGTTATTGCGCTCGATAAAGAGGGAGCGGCGGAGGCCGAGAAGAAAGTTTAGGGGATTCATTCTGCGACGAGAAGGAATTTGGATATGAACGTTGGTTTATCTAGGCTGAAATGCTTCGGGAATGTATATTTTCATTCATATAACATTTCCGATATTGACAAACCTCACGCTAGTCAAAGCAGTCTACAAGTCTATCCAAGTTGTAGACTCCACCCTCAGGGTCCTGTTGGCAGCTTTCGACTCCGACCTCTTTGCAAGTCTCATTCGCGGTGACTAATCGTTTTGTATTAGTATAGTGTGATATTGGCCAGTGTCAAGTAGATAAGGGACATAATCTTACATTAGACATGAATTGGCTCTGCAATCTCCGCAATGGAATTGGATTGATGACAGAGAGGAAAAGCCTCGATGGTAAGTTATACTTGCGGTTTATAAACTCGGGTTTAGTTGAACAGATTAATAGCTGCATCTAGTCGCTAAAAAAAGTATAACCCTCTCCCTAACACGTAGGCAACTAAATTAAAGCAATACTATGAGAGCGACATTCTCTCTTGTAAGTCGTGCTCCACTATACTAGCTTGCGGACACTCCTAGAAACTGACAATAAATGTCCACGTCTCTAGAGTCTCAAGGCTAGGTGATATGCTCGAGAAATATAAGGCGGTGTACTGAACCAAGGATTTGTATATAAAGATATACATTATACTATATATTTAATCATTAGCCACTCTTGCCCTTTAAATGGTAGCAAGAGCAACTAGCTAAGGTTCATGCGCAGAAACATCAAAGCCATCAACCATGATGAACATCCAAGTCTCCCGGGACCCCCTCCCTAAACATCTGAAGAATCCACCTTTTTATCCACAAGAGCCAAGTGCCCAACGGCCAGCCTCTCTGCGCAACTACCAGTTTCAACACCCGATCTGCTGTAACAGCCGCATATGTAATGTATAACTACAAGCTAGTGAAAATTATAAGACGTGCGTGAAGAAAAGAAATTTTTGTCGGTATGGGTATCAAAAATACAGCTCCAAAATTCCTCCTATACGCCTCAAAATAGACATGAGCGCATATGCAAACAATAGCAAATGCCGCAGATAAATCTGAAATCAAGAATGTGACAAAAGAAAAATATAGTACGGTCATGGTCGTTTAAACGGCGCCTTCCTGTCCTTCTAGGACACGCCTTGCGGCATCTAATCTTCTTCTCCAGACTCGTGCATCATAACTGCCTTGCGGCGCTTCCTGCAAGCCTAACACACATTTCCCTAAGCTGGCCACGAGTCTTTCGACCAGGATTTGGTCGTCTTTCGCAAGCATATGCACTGGCGAGGTTTGCAATCGTTCTTCGTTCATGGTGCCTTGCCTGTCAACCAAAGTGTTCGAATCACTGGTGAGGACTGAGCCACCTGACCCACCCGAGCATCGAGAACCATTTGCTACAGTAGCGGGTGCGACGGCTGGTTCTTGTGGTTTCAGCTTATTGACGAGTGGGAAGCTGCGAGTTGAACCACTGGAGCAAGAATCAAATGACGAGACCGAAGGATGGCGAACACCAGTTGGGGTTCTCTGATCCTCGTCGGGCATCACGGTCGTAAGATCCTCTGTTGGAGATTGCATCTCTTCGGGTAGGTTTAACTCGACCGGGGTACCACCAAATGTTGATCGTTTGGCGTTGACTGGCGAAGCTGCGCGGAGTATTGGGGCGTTGACTTCCTGGACGGCAAATTCATCCTGCATTCGCGGCGTGGCAGCTCCCACACTTTCCTTTTCCTCTTCATCCTCGGAACTAAGACCCTCCTCGGCAGTAGCAAAGGTATTGACCGTCGAAACTGAAGCGTTGCTACCACTTCTCATGTGAGTGAAGCTTCGACCTGGGTCAAATGTTGACTCCTGCTCGGTCGCATCATTATGAAGTATAGGACCACGTGTAGTCTCTACAGAGTCTTCTGAACTGAAACTTCCTCGACTTCTCGCTTGTCGACCGATGGTACCCATGGCGCTATGAAGGAAGAAATGCTCGTAATCGAAAGCGTCTTCTCTGTCTTCGTGAGATATTGGAGCATCATGGTAAGACGAGTCGCTTTCGTACTCATCAGCTTCGCTTACACTGATAATATCGTCGTTGTATTCGCCCTCTCCGTCTTGTAGTTGCTTCACATCAGCGGTAGGCGACCGGAGCGGTGTCGTACCTTCCTTCGTTGGTGGTTGATACGCACGTTGAGGAATACTAGAAAAATGTTGACCATCCAGAATATCTTCATATACGCTTGTGACGTCTGAACTTCCATCTTCAGATACCTCTCGCGTATCTTGCTGACCACTCGAAACAGTGTTCGGACTCAAGAGCAAGTCTCCGGTGGGCTCGTCGCCTTGCTTCCAAACAGGAGATAGGCCAGCTTCAGCATTGAGGGGTTCTTCCTTATATGCCTTATCACCAGAGTACCATTGTTCCGCCGCCGTAAATGGACTTGGTGTTCGAAGACTTTGCAAGCTTCGGCGCTTCATAGTGTCGTCTCGAGCACGATCTCGCAATACTGATAACCTGCCTTTCAGGTCAGACATCTGGTCCCGGAGATCCCTCATTTGTGCTGTAGAAGCAGATCGATTTAATCCTCGACTATCCTGGTCTCCAGGGCTAATGAACCCCTCCGTGCTCGAAGTCATGCTACCTCTTTCAAAATCCGGGATGGTATCATCCTCTGTCAATGGCTCTAGAGGAGCTCGTGGTGGTGACGTTTTGCTAAGTGGCGAAGGCAGAGCTGGTCGAGACGCACTTTTAGCATCTTCGCGCAAGCTGTCCGAACTGTATGCATATCCAAGCCGTCTCTGAGTGTCCATCGTTGTGTTGGGAATGTACCGAGCGGCTGCGCTCGCTGAACGGACAGGAAATCGACCCTTCCCAACCGGAGAAACGATTGAATTCTCACTATACACTCTCGAATGTCCCGGGGTTCCCACGGGCGAATCCACTTGGACGTGAAGTTGTCTATGTTTCGAAGGACCGCTACCAAGTTGTGTTACTCCACGAGCTGGTGGAGAAGGAGTCGATCTTGACAAAGGACTACTGCTGTGTATCGAAGGCATCGACCTCGACGGTGGGATGAAAAGGGAGCTTCGGGCTCGTGTTAAGTTGCCTTCCATGTTCTGAGGTCTAGTTAGTGACTACATCATGGGCGATGCTTTCAAGCAAGAAACTCACATTCAGACGCTTTTTTGCGTTCAGTAGAATTTCCTCCGCTCTTCTACTGAGAGCCGCGCTCGAATTGACATCCTCGTCATCTTCTTCCCCAATTGTGATGACTCTATTCGCCAATCGTCTCGTCTCCTGCCCAATAACCTCTTCTCTGTATGGATCTCTATATGAATCTGCCACGCTCTCTTCGTCGTCTCCTTGAAAATTACTGTCGTCTACACTTACGCCATCGTCGAAGTCCTTGAATAATTCAGCACTTTGGCCTTCGGATGTAACTGTGCTAGTCGATTCGACTGAGACATTTCGCTGATGATTTCCAGTCTTCGCTCGCTTCATCACTGCTTCGTACCCGACAGTTGGACTTGATCGAATTGGCAAATTGTTGGCTTGCGCTTGCTTTATCTGTCGCCTTTCTGCTGGACCAGGGAGCCTCCTTCCTGGGGTGCTCTCTGCCTCCGTCACTTCGCCAATGTCTGAAAGCATTGTACCATTCCCGTAGATTATTGGAGTCGTAGGTGTAACGGCATTCGTCTGCGAAGGACCCAACGAAAATTGCATATCAGTGGAATCTCTCCATTCGTTTTCCTGGGAAAAAGGATTGTGCGGAGGAGAGGGTGTGGTGTCGTACTCTCCATCATAAGGAAGGATCATGTCAGGATTCGTCAAAGTCGGCGAGCCGGGCAGTGCCATTATCGCGGTGGTTGTACTGGTTCGCATCTGCATGTTGCCGCAAATGCAGATCAGAGAGTGCTTTTGGATTGCTCCGACGGGTGTGAGAGAGGATTTTTGCGATGGCGATGCGGAGAGCCGTCACCACGACGGCGCCGTCGAGCTCTAGCTCGACCTTTGAGGAGGTTACAAAAGCTCTGGCTGGAGCTTAAGGGAATTATGGTCAGCCGTCCAGCGTGGCGGCGGTCCCGTATCGATTGTCGTACGGGCTCAGGTGAGATAATTGACAGAAATGTGAGAGGTAGAGACGGTAGAGACAATGAGGGGGAGACGATGTCTATCCCGTCACGGCGAGGAAGCAAGGAGGTGAGGTGGATGGTCGTCCTTACGCTTGTGACGAGTCCATGGCGGGTTGGTGTGCGATGATTTGATTTAGCTGGTATCGCGCAGGAGTCTGCAGTCTATCGGTCGGATTTGATCGAGGTGCAAGTGCTTCCTACAGTCGTGTACTGTACGGTCTGTACGAGCTGTACAAGAAAGTGTTATGCAGCTCATGTACGAAGTATGGTCGCAACGCGCGCAGTGCATGTGGTAGGTACTGTAGTCGTACAGAGCTCGTGCGGCTCGAGGTTCCACGGTTCCAGACAGAGGCTCTTACAGACTTCTCGTCCACGATCTCGAGGGGTTGTCGCACTGCAAAAAAGAAAGAGACTTCAACATCCAATGACAAGTGCTTCGCTCCATGCAGTAACGCAGAGAACCATGATTGACCTACACGACGGTACGAGAGAAGCACATATCAGCCAAGCCCCTTGACCGTTGAATCATGAATGCCGGAAAAGCTTCCCAAGCATGGGCCATCACAGGCCCTTCCTAGCTCTCGCCCACTTCGCCCGCCGGGAGATTTTCTGAATGGTGCATCGGAGATTCTCAGGTCAAAGCGAACACCGCTGCCTTCAACGGCACACCCTGCACGTTGAGATCTCCAGGAAACTTCGTACGAAGTACTTCAAGCAAAGCTCAGGGGTCAGGACCACAAAAGCCAGCAAAGTAGATAGCGATCAACAAGAATTACGAATAAAATGCCTTACTTCTAAGAACTCAGGCGCAAGCTCGTCTACTCCTAGTGCAATAGGAAGTCCGCAAACGAAGATACTTCAAAGGATACAATTTCCGCATATGCATGAAGAAAGAAAGTACTTGAAGCAGAAGAAAAGAAGGCGTCAGGCATAACATTCCTCTCATTCCGCACGTCACGTCAGTCAAATCACGTCGTAGACGTTGACACTTCGAAGTATCTACCGGCGGATCAATCGAGCATCCTCATGCGACAAGGTTGGTAAATCTAGCTGGCGTCCTCAATCTGCGACAGAACCGACTTTTGACTGCCATCTGTCGTCTGGTCTCCGCAAATTGGCATGATATCGAGATGATAGATCATGAAGGTATATCCCAGAGATTCAAAAGAAACAAATGACAACCAAGATTCTCATATCGGATGTTTAGGAGATTTGCGAGGCGGCCGAGTTTAGACACAGAGACATGGAGTCGTCGCTGTTCCTCGTCTCTGAAGTTGCTCATCTCATGTACAGTACTTTCCCGCGTTTCTGACATGCAGATGCATTTCGGAATTGACGACCAAGCTGTTGCAGCTGCAATAATTGTTCGTCTCCAAAGTTACGTACCCATGGTTCTAGTGGGACCTCCGTACACATACACGAGCACTCCTAACTTCTAAGAATGTCACGCCTGATGGCCATAGCTGAATTCAACTTCAGAGGCAACTTGCAGACCAAGGAACTTCCCTTACTTTGAACCTTTTTCTTCTGCCCTCGCTTCTGCAGCATGAAGAGGCTCGAAACGGAACGTTATTTGTCTACGTTCGAGAACTAGAGTGCCGGTTGAGGGGCAAAGTGCTCTTTCGATCAGTCGGCCGGGCTTCTTCGTTGACGAGTGTCTAGAGAGTATCGTGAAGCAAAGTAGATCACTTTGCATTCTAGATCATTTTGCATTCTGATCGATTGTACTGTACAATACAAAGGTGTTCCACCTCCAACGAAGAAACAATAGGGCAGCTCAGAGGCTAAAATTTCCATAAGCCATCAAGTCAATCAGGAGAAAGACCCAATCTAAGGCTAGTAGCCTGAGGTCAACGAGAAGACTGTAACGACCCATGTTGTTAGAGAAGAATCCCTCCTTTCTTCATAGTCGCGTTACCAAATTTGCCGGCAAGCGGCGTAGGTAATGATGTCTCTTCTCTTACCGTTACCAGCGGCTTGCAATACCGCAGAGAGTAAGGACTCATCGTTATCTTCAATTCCATTGTATGTAGCCTACGCATTACCCATCAAACCTTCCTCTAACATCTGTTCTCTATTTCTTCACATCACTCTAAAGCTGGGTTCGAAAACACCAAGTCGGAATTCATTACGGAGTTCCAGCGTCAGCTACTCCGTATCCACATCTCAATTCCGATGTCGAAAGAACAACCAACTCCATTTCCTCAACTACTCACTCCGAATGAGTCAACTAGCCGTAAGTGAGAGTTATATATAATCAGAAGATAGCCCTTTTCCATTACTTTTTCTAAGTATCACATAAACTACACATTATCCAATCTATATCCTACTCACACCCACTTCCATTACACCCACTCTCATTCCAGCATCTACAAAGCACCTCAAAATGGGTTCCCTCACCCCAAAATACACAATCCAACCATGCACCCCAACCGACGTCCCCTCCATGATAACAATCTACCACTCCGCCTTCTCCAGCGACTACCTCTCAAACCACACCTTCCCCCGCACCGCCATCCCGCCCACAGAATTCAACCGCTGGCTAACCACACGCTTCACATCTCAATTCTCCAAACCCGAATGTCGACAATTCAAGATCGTAGATAATGAGACAGGAGAAGTGGTGCGTGAACCTCCTGTCATTTCATAAACCTCCTTTCATTCCACCCCCCTCACATAATAAAGAAAACACCAGCTGAAATTCCATACTGTATAGGTAGCATTCTGCAGATGGTCCTACCCCTACACCTTCAGCCCATCCCAAAAAGCAGCCAAGCTATCCGAAGAACAGCGTCTAAAAGCAGAAAACGAAAGAGAAGGACGAGATATCACCTGGCCAATCGGCGCGAACCAGGAAGTATGTGCCGCGAAATTCGGCGGGTTGGCGAGCGTGAGGAGTAAATATGTTGATGAGGCTGAATTCTATGGTATACTCTCACCTCCCATTCCACCTATTTCTTTATACCTTCTCACGTCTGGTAAAACATATAGCTGATCTTTTCACAGTCGCCCACCTCCTAGCAGTCTCTCAAACCCACCAACGTCAAGGTCTAGGAAGTATGCTCCTAACCCACGTGCTGGATATAGCAGATTCTGAGAATAGGAAATGCTATATTGAGGCTACGGATGCGGGATGGCCTGTGTATAGGAAATTGGGGTTTGAAGATGTGGATAAGGTGGAGATTGATTTGAGGAAGTGGGGTGGCGAGAGGATGGGATTAAACAGGTGTATGATTCGGGAACCGAGGAAGGTGCGTGTGTAGATGTTGGTAATTGAAGGGTTAGATGAATATTTTATAACGTTGACACCACTTGGGACAAATATACCGGGAGATGTGAGTATAAGTTGGACCTAGGAGATTGAACAGAAAAGAGTTAGATGATAAACAGCGAACGAAGCACTGTCGCACCGGTCAGCAAAACTGTAATCCTCCGGGTCGCATTACTCGTCTCAATAGTGGTTATGCTCTCCCCAAAAGCTTCGAGATGTGCGTATTGGAACAGTCTTGAGTTGGGCTGTCATAAAAAGTATCGATCCTTCATCGCGAGGAAGAGCCTTGGTATTGACTACCTAAACTCAGGAAAATTTGATAGTGCTTTTGGGGTCCAGAAAATATCCTCCAATTTCGGATACGCCATAGCACGACACACGGTAGTGGTTTGCAAGAGGTTCATTTGTGATCATCTCGCTACCTAACATGCAAAGCAATCCATATGCTCCCCCAAACATCATGTAAGTAGGAAAGAAACCCAATGTCCGCTTATTCCTCCATGTTACCCTTCTCCGAAACATACAGACCATCCAAGAACTATTCGAATATGTCAGTCTCTTCAGTACCCTTGCAGTTCTATAGCCAATCCTTACCTTTCGAATATCCTTGTTCCGTACTCTGCAAATTTGTTGGATATCCGCCGCACTCTGTGAAACGTTCTCGAGGGAGTTTCCGAATAGCTGAAGCTCATCCTTCTGGTTTTTTGATGCCTCGACCTCGACGCCAGGCTGCATAATGACTCTTCGGACGATCTTCTCACCAATAAAGTTTCTGTGGAAAAATCCGTCAGCAATTCACTTCCAACCTCTCGCAGCCTTCTTTGATTCCCTAGCAATATCGTTGCCTTGCACATACCGGATCTCGACCTCGAAAAGACCAGTCTCGTTGTTCTTGTCGACGTTTACGTTAATTGGGAAATGGGCGTAGACGTATCGCATCTTGTACTTGAATCCCTTTGTAACACCGATGATCAAGTTGTTGATGAGAGTTCGGACGGTTCGGAGGGTGGCAACGTTCTTGCGAGCACCGTGGTGCAATTCAATGTTGATGACATCCTTCTTTGGGTGGGAGAAGTTGACGGCCAAGTGGTTGAGGTTCTTGGTGAGTTTTCCTGTTTCCTCCATCAGTCCTCCCGTTCGCATTTCTTCCTCGAATCATTTCGTACCTCTTGGGCCCTCGACAGTGACGAATCTCGACTTAATGCTGACCTTGACTATTTGTGCGAATCAGTATTGAACTTTTGACCTTCATGCGCCTGCCTTCCTGCGTCCAGCTTCCGTGATCTAGGCGGGATTTGGAGTTTCAGGATGATTGAACTTACCCCCCTCAGGTATGGTCAGGACTTCCGATGAATGAATGTACTTCATTTTGACCTTTACCTTGTCGACGTCGTAATTGCGGGAGAAAGCTTACAAAATGAGGTCGCGAAATGCCGATATTCAATTTCGTACTGTGGGAAATTTAGCGAAACCACGCTAACCGGCTTCAAGTGCGGCCGATACCGGGTCAGGTGACCGTCTCCTTCTTCCACCTGCACCCGTGGACCTGGGCATCCATGGATGGATTCCTTGGAACTCCAGAATTCTTGTTCTCATGTATATGTACGGTCAAACCTCGCTATAAAGATACACTATTAAAACTCTTGGTACTATCGTTCAATCCCATGATTCCGGAGGGGTGCTTCTCAATGTAACCCACCCGTTGACTGCTTAGATGAACGATAACCTCCCTGGTATTCTTACATTCTCAGTCCCGATCACATCTTTATAGCGAGGTTTGAATATAGTCTGTTTACTCGTCTAGCCATTTCCAAGGTTGTAGTCTAATGCTACCTCTACTATGGCTCAAAGCAGGACTCTTCGCAACCTACTTCGCTCTCTATACATGCCTCTATACAAGCTATTGACTCTTGTGAAGGATTATGAGCCTCTCATACATTCCTCTCCACGTAGCTCTTGATCATTCCCTCGAGTGTAGGCTCATATTCTACCAAAGAGACCTTTCCTGTGGATTCATCGAGAAACGTGTTTGCCTGAACAAATACCTTCCGTGGCTGTTTGTTCCTCAAGACCTCATTTCTGATCTTCTCTCCCCAGAAAACTGGGTCCACCTCAGTCATCTGATTATAGAATTTAGTACCAGTCTCTTTATCGGCAGTCGACTTGTAGATGTGCAATTTCTGCAAATATGCCTCGACTGCCTTTCGACCAGCCGTCAGAATTTTGCTGCGGTCGATTTTGATAGTCAAGTCTGACAGATTCTCCTCCTTATAATCCAACTTGCAGAACTCCTCTTCTGATTCGAGGAAGCACTTCAAGATACTGAATCGAGCTTGGGAGTGTGCTTGGCCCCATTTCCGGCTCTTAGGATCCCACATTTCCAAGGACGCGATACCTGCCCGAGCCATTGATAAGTATGCAGCGTAAAGAACATCTCCAGCTTCATTATCCATGTCTGTCTTGCCATCACCAAAGCCGAAAATCTTGAGAATCTCAAAGTCACAGCTGAGAGCCATTGCAACGCATTCCGCCCGACATTCTTCGTAGCTAGATGCGATACTACCAAAGACGGATCCCCACGTCTCCCCTGGCTTGTAGTATGTGGTTATAGGCTTGTTGTCGACGGGACTGACAGGCGGGTTTTTCTCATCGAAGTTGAACGTTCCAGTGGATGTTTCTTGTAGTAATTTGCCCGTTCCATGCCCCAGCAATTCGTGAATCCCTACTTGGACTTCAAAGGCCTGAAAGCAGATAGGATTAGGATTTTGGGTTTCAATTGTTTTGAAGCCATGATTCTGCTTACCGGGTCACGAAATTTCTGATAGATGGCTAGGTCATCTTCAGATATAAATGGTATTTTCTCATTTGGTGCTTTAGCACTAAGTACGTTGCCGAGAGAAACGTTCTTGAAGCCTTCAGATTGCCGGATGTCATCATAGTTTGGCTAATGATAATTAGTTGTAAGATAAGTGATAAATAAAGACTCAAATGGAACGAGAAATTTACAATATTGATTCCTGCAGGAATGCCAGAGCCAGCAAATGACAAGACTTCCAGACTGGTAAAATCAGGACTCAAGAACTTGTCTTTCTCGAATTCAGTACCCCACGGTAGCTTGGGAATCATAGATTCTGCAGCATCGACCAAAGCGCCAAAAGCTCGAGTGCGCTCAAGATTGACGGTAGCAGCAAATCCTATTCACTGGGTTAGTGGCTGGTCGGGAAAAAGAGCAGGGGACTGTATCTACCTTCCCATTCACCTCTGATACCATGAGGATCACGATATGTCTCAACAAAACCAATGTTACTTTCAACCATGGGGCCTTTATCACGAATCCAATATCTCTGGCTATCCTTGAATGCCTCAAGTGAACCATCTTCGAATGACTTTGCGTATGCAATCTGCATGTTTTTCTGGTTTTCGTTCGCAGCATTGTCGGCGGCCTTCTTATGATATCCCGCGATAAGACCTAACTCTTTGGAATGATCTCCGTAGATAAGCTTGATTTCCCCACCACTAAAGCCGAATTCCGTTTCTTTGCCAATATCACCACCAGTAGCAGGGACTGATGTGATGGCCGAGGCAATCAATAGTTCAAAGCTTTTGTCTGCTGTCTTCCGTAGTCTTGTGTTTTCCTATGATTTATGAGGAAACGTTCGCTGCTGACCGTGGGAAGTGAAACGTACTGGAAGTAGTCCTGTTTTCCCCATCCACTCAGACACTGCTTTAATTTCTTCTTGGGTAATCCCTTTCGAGTCGGGATAGTAAGTGGTCATACTAGAAAGGAAAAAATCAGATTGTCCTCTCTCTTGGCCGACAGCTGCTAAAGCAATTTTTTGAGCTTGCTCAACTTACTGATTTTCATCAAGATGTCCAAGATGCATCATTCCGTGGTTGTCACTGGAGAAAATTGCACCATTGGTAGCTTTGTAATGCTCGTCTGCCTTAGGAGAAGTCGCTGCTAAAGCATCAAATGCCTTTTCTTCACAACGAGGAACGAATTTTGAGTCTCCGAATCCTTTGTAATTTCCGCAATTTCCCAAAAATTGTACGGCATATTCGAGGAAATACTTGAGTTCGTCGTCAGTAACACCAGCCTTTTTCTGAATAGCTTTCCAATCTCCACTGGTACTCTTGTAGAGCTCGATGATAAAGTCGAAAATACTTTCACTCTCTGGGGAGACTTGACGAAGCGTGATACGAGTCCCTGTGAAAGCGCCTCTTTATGATCGAATTAGTAGCGATCGTACAATTGTTAGAACGAAGTCCCCTTCCCGCCCATCACCGAGTATTAAAGTACTGAGATTCAAATGGCGCTCTAGCTTCAAGCTCATAGCTTTGGAAAAGGGCCAAGACTATTGCTAGCGCTACACGATTCAAACGTAGTAGCTGAAGTGAAAAGCTGAGGTTGTGTTCTCGTTGGAACTAGGAAGATAAACGACAATGATCGTAGTACGAGAACTAAGACGTACCTGCTGATATAGTGGGCATAACGAGCTTGCTGGTCAGTCAAAGCATCAAAGTGAGGCTTAATGACCAGATTAACGGTACTTGGCGGGGAACTGGATAGTGTTAGCTACATGGTGGGGTGACATGGATGTGAAGGCAATTGTCTACTGACTCCGCGAGAAAGTTCTTAATTTCCTGAGTATTCATGGTGAGATGTCGGTGGATACTAGAGAGTCGATTGAGAGTAGTTGAGGACTTAAGCATAACACGCTTAACTTGTAGTGGAAGAAGAGTCGAGAGGTATGCAGTTGTATGTAGACCTGTTGTGGACCTCCTTAGCGCGAGGCTGACGCGGGGTGTTGTTGCAGCTGTCCAATTGCACGGCCAACCCGTCAAGACCCTTGGACCTGCTCTTGAAACCCATGTTGACATTTCAGATCTCTATAATTCACGCCTGTGAGGTCATTGTCGGCCTGGAAGAATTTTGAGATCTGGTTCTAGATTACGGTGCTAATTTCACACGGACCATGTTGTAAATTGCATAGACGACCCCCCTTGCCATGACTAAGTCCCTACGATACTTGCCCCTTGCAGACATCAGAGTTTATATCACAGGGAGGGGTTTGAAAGGTTTGGGCAATGTGGTTGTTGAAGAGATATATGGCTTAATATGGGCCGTACGATGTAATACCAGGCTTTTCTGAATTCTGGGACGTCATATATCAGTGTATATGCATCGTTAAGTGTGCAAGTGAAACGTATATGTTAGCTTGGAATCTTATCTGATGCAGCTTGAAATGCAGTTACAGGTAGATATAGGACAAATCTCTTTGTCATGCTCTCCAGAAGTTTCTAGTAGCTCACACAGCCTTGAGTCGAACAGAGGTTTTGCTCAAGTTACGGGTCATAATTGCCTGTAGGTTGAGCCACCAGCAAATTAACTTTGACCTACTGTTCCAGATCTATTTAATATGCCGGCAATCTCCGCAAAATCCAACAAATGTTCGGCGTTTCTACTGCTTGCTGCGTAGAGGGGGGACTGACGGAGGACACTCGTCAACGGATCTGTAGAATTAGCTCTACCACTTTCACTTTCCAAACACATCCAATCTTTGCTTTTTGAGGTGTTCGTAATTGCAAATCTGATTACAAAGCGCCGTAGCAGTCGTGACCGATGCCCTCAAAGGTCAAAAAAATGCAAAGCGTAATCCCCGTCCACTGTTCTACTCCCAAACCAGCCCAACCCATTTACCAGACCATCTCATGTGGCCGATCGCCCTTGCGGAGGCTGAAAGTGCTGCCGAGATAGCTAAGGAGGAATGGCTCTTTCTTAATGGTAGATAGGAGGGCCTTGTCAACGGCTTTCTGGTCTGCGGCGCGGCTGCTTGATGGCTTCTTCTTCTGCTCGTTCGTTAGCTCTAGAATCCAATGATATTCTTCAAAGTGTCATACCTCTGCCTTCTCTCCTTGCTTGAAAAATGCCTCCTCTCCCTTCTTCTTCTCGCCCTTCTCTGCAGTGAAGTATCCCTCTGACGAAACCTCTTCAATCTTCTTCGAGTCGAGTCCGGCCAAATCGATTTTGTAAGATGTAGCAATAACGTAACGTGCGTTGACTCTTCGGAGAGGAACACCGTTAACCTTGAAAGGGCCAGTAACGAGGAGAACACCTTGTGGGAGGTTCTTAAGGAGGACGACGCGCTTGCCACGGAAACGACCAGCGAGGAGGATAAGGACAGCGCCGGGGGTAAGAGTTGAGCGGGGAGTCGATGCGCGGATAGACTTTCGGACCTGAAAGTAGAAAGTTAGCATACATCGCATGGTGTTGACTGATATCTGTATTGTCTTGGTCCTCATATTACTCCGCCACGGAGCCATAACGTGGCGCTATAACAATCGCGCATTCTATAACCCACAACCTCCATCAAATCCACGAGTAGGATAGATTTCTAAAGAAAAGTCATTGAAGCCTACCTTCTTTGCTACGGCCTCATCCTCGGCTGGGTACCATTTCGATGCCTTTTGGCTGTGATGAGGGACCTCTCGTGTTGACTTTCCGAAGGTCTTCTTCGTGTTTGCTTCCAATGTTGCCGACATCTTGACGAGAACCGATTCGGTGTTGCTGGGCGGTTCGTGATTTGGGTCGTTGGGCGTGTAAATCTCGAAGTTGTTCGACTCCCCGTTTCGCGAACTCTACATAGCTTGCCCTAAAGCCACGAAGAAATTTGGAGAAAATATCTGATTGGCTCCGAGTCGGTAAGCGGGTCGTGACCGACTCCACCGCTTGATGCCTCGTAATAAAGGCTGCAACGGCGCTCGTACCACTAGTCCCATAACGCACTAGAGCTTAGGTCCCACAGCTTCGCGGTCCGCCGCCGCCTTCGCGACTTTCAGATGTGATGCAGCTTAACAGTGGTGAACTTCCCTAAATCCTCGCGTCTTCAAATCACAACACAATCAATCAAAATGTCGATCTCCCCCATAATCTCCTTCAAAGCTGGGCGTTGTGAAATTGATGTAAGAGAATCCATAGAAACATGTTCTTGCAGAGATTCTAATACTTCAAACAGCAATCTAGCCGTCCATCAAAAGTTACTCCAGATCCAACACCTGGTTATATCTACCTTTACTCAGATGACGAGGGTACTTGCTCTCATCTATGGTCCTGGAACTGAGCTGATATGTTATAGACATAGTTCATTTTTGCTGGCGCGAGCAAAACAAACCTCCGAATGATGAAGACAACCTTGATCTTCTCATGCTCCCAACCGATTGTCATTTCGAGCCTTACAAATACACCACATCCGATCAACCAACCTCCAAAACGAATGGTCGAGTGTTCGTTCTTAAGTTTTCATCTTCGTCGGAAAGAAAGCTATTTTGGCTCCAATCCAAATCACAGTCCCGGAATGGAGATGCCAGTTGGTTCAGTCCACGGGATCTTAAGATAGGCACAATCGTCGATACTTTATTACAGGGTGAGGAGGTCAACGTCGCGGAAGAGATTGCCAATGCTGGTGGAAATGGCGGTAATGACGACGAAGACGAAACTATGGAGGATGTTGAAGGCTACGGAGACTCTACAACAGGGCATCAGGGAGGTAGTGGTGGTGCAGGTCCAGGCGCTACTGGAGGAGATGTCAGAGAAGAGGGTTCTAGTGCTCGGGAAGGTGGGGCAGACGGCGGGCGAGCGTAGGTCAATTTCATCGCGTCGCAGCATTGTATGAGCATTTGAAAACAAGGCGTTAGACCGTTGGAGGGCAAACAAAACGTCGCATGTAATGCTAGACAGATCCGACTTGAATTAAGATTGAGAATTCTACAGCATTATGGATTTTGAACATGGACTAGTGCTGACTTTTGATCAGAGCTGGGTCAGGACCAACAGACGCGGCGACTGTGGTCCAGAACTTCCTCAACTCGTTAAAGGGTGGTCAAGGCGGAATGTCTCAACAGCAACAAGGGGAGGGAAACAGATTCACAACGCTGGTGGACCTCCTACCTTCATCCACCACGATACCAATACTTGAGTCAGCTTCTCCAAGCCAAATCGATAACCTCCTCAGCTATCTTCCCCCAACAATCCTTCTTCTTGCCCAGGAGTCAGCGTCGGCGATAGACGGTATGGTCGAGCCAAACTCCGAATCAGCAAAAGCAGCAATTGAAGCGCTTAGTTTGGACCAGAAAAAAGCCATACTGAAGCGAGTATTACGAAGTCCACAATTTCACCAAAGTTTAGGAAGTCTGACGATGGCTATTCGAGACGGTGGATTACCCAGTATCTCCGAAGCATTAGGGGTAAAAGTACAGAATGGAGGGCTGGTTAGGGGCGGTAGCGTTCCACTTGGCGGAGGAGATGCGGTCGAAGCATTTGTTGAGGGAGTGAAAAAGTCGGTAGAGGAAAGCAGATAGAACGAGTACAGCTCAAAAGGTACGGGATTCTGTCCAGACTAAAAGGGGAGTTAAGGCTAACAGGGGAGGTCACGAAAGTAATTGCACCAGACATCTCTCGCGAATTATTAGATGGCGTAGATAGAAAACCTTGCGAAGAAAGAGTACTATTATTACTATATACACTCCACATTTGCCGATCGAGTACTTTTAGAACTGCATGACCTTTCGACAAACGCGCGATAGCTACAATCTCTGCCATCAATCCCTTATGCCTACAGCATTTGCTGGTTGGCTAATTAGATGAATGACATTTTCCTGTGCTACGCCAAAGTCACTGCAGAGTACAATAGCAATCGCAAGCCGACACCAAGCCCCTGAACAATACCCCAATATCTCGCTAAACAAACCTGCTTAGGACCATCCCTCACCGATTGCAACGATAGACTCAGTCCGTCGCACAAACACCTACGACACCTATCCGTCTCAATCTCGTATCACAGTCTAGGGTCTAGTCTACTAAATGACATTCAAAAACCTAAGGGAGGCCGCGTCCCGAGGTCCAGCTAGCATGGTGGAGGTCCTTTGATTGGTCGCTTAAGCGACGCTAAGAGATTCCCTTCCTATTGTCCTCGCCTCGTCAATAGGAAGAAAGGACGCTAGCGCTCCTATTGACAAAAAGGACAATAGGAGTGAATAAAGTGATTCTTCCCGCATTACCGCGATCCTTGCAAGGGTTCACCTTCGTATTCTTGAGGTTTGCATAGACCAGATTTCCCTTTCGTGTGATTCTTCGTCTCCTCTCAATACGAAAATCGTGTCGAAGTCTCATTGTTGTGATACTGCAGAGTGTTCTGCGTCGCCATTCACATTATCCTATTCTCTATTCTAGTGAAGTAGGAGGAAGGATAAAGACTACGTGGTCTCCTATATCTTGTCTTGTTATTTAACTGTTGAAGTCCATCAACGCGTCCTCGGTTATTGCACACACTCAAAACCACCTTACCCAACGCCCCTTCATCATCTCGCGATAATCAACACGTCCAAAACCAACTCACCCAAGAAGCTTCTCCGATCTAGATATGAGCACTCCCAACAATCGAGGCTTCACACAAAACTTTCCCAGCTCCGGATATCAACTTGGTCGACAAACCATCACACCACCGCACTCAAACATAACGACTAACTCAATGTCTCATCAACAAGTAGTCGGCGGCCTCAACATCCAAGCCACGCACACCGACGACTCAGACTCCGACAACGAAGAAGCCAACTCCCTCTCAGAAATCCACATCAAAATCAACACGCCGCTCCTCATCCAAGGAAACGGAAACGTAGTATCCATCGACGCAGCCGCCAACGCTACAAAAATCTCCCTGGGAGTCGTCTCTGCACTTCGCCAAATCACCACTGCGTCTGGTGGTGTCCCTATGATCGATGAAGATGGGAGACCGCGGCCGATCAATGTGGATGTCATGGCTGAGGTGAGGGTCACTGGATCCTGTAATGTGGTTGGTGAGAAGGCTATTTTAGCGAAGACTGTTGTGGGTGGTGCTATCAAGAAGATTGATCCGAAGCAGGAGGGAGGACCTGCTGCTGATCGTCAGGGTGCGAAGAGGGAACGTTCGGGAAGTGAGCCATTGGAGATGGATGGCAAGAGAATTCGACGAGGATGATTTCGGAGTCTCGATTGCCTCAAAGGCTACACATACCCACTAGCGCTCGTTTGTCACCGGCGCACTCAGACTTACATGGACTTTGCCTCTTTCCCTTATTATGCATTAACGACACTAAGGGCCTTTACGTTGAAATTAAGCACATTAGACGAGCTAGGGTTTGCGTGCATTTGTTCTGATTAAACAGACAGATTTTCTTCTTCTAGTGTACAGATCATGATCAGTAAATGATCATTGGATCTAATCAATCAGTTCATTCCTCCAAGCAGGTGTAGAGCCAATCCCACACCGCCCAGGCATATCAAGGTTATTTAGCCACGCCCATGTGGCAATCCATTGCCAATCTTAACTCCAGCTTACCATACACATCCATAAATACGCAAGAGGATCAATTCTGGTCCTAGCAGATTAGGTGAAGGTTAAATATTCGCTCCGTAGTTTTTGTCATCTATAGTCAGCAGCTCGCTTATCTTCCTTATGCAAATTCTTCGAAAATTTGGGAAGTATGCCATCTCGCTCGTAAAGGAATCCACAATTACTGCACAGTGTCTAGAAAATATTAGTAAACTTTGTCTAGAGACAAATCAGAACGACTTACCCGAAAGCCATGCGGACCATCTCGGACAGCCCATACTGACGTTGCCCAAATCTGGCAATGCTTGCACCTCCAGCTCTGGCGCTCTTGATCTGTCATCGAACTACCACCACCATACCCAGCAGTGCCTCCATCTGGTGTACCTCTTCCTCCCGGGGTACCTGATCTTCCAACAGGACTCAAACTTCTGAACCGGCGTTTCTTCTTGCTACGTTCTCCTCGACCCATGCGCTCTTCTCCTGGGTCGTCAAAGTATCCCTTCCCTTCTGTTGCTTGTGGCACACCACCTAACATCCCTGTTGTCGAAGAAAATCTGGCAGTCTCTCGTCGGAGCCTTCTGATCTGTCGTTCTCTATCACCTTCTCTCTTTTCAATATCCTCCTTCGATAGTTGTTCAATCTTGGGCTCCCACTCATCTGCCAGGTGCTCGTTATCGTATCTCCAGCCAGCTTCGGCTCCATGCGCTGCATCGTTAGGCATCTCCCCATTATATCCACCAACAATCCCACCACTTTCACAGGCTTCCTTCTTCAACCGTAGCACAGCCTCGTATATTGCATGTGTGATGGCTGGTACCCATTCTCCACCCAGCCCTATATCAGCACAAGTCTGTTTCGCAAACATCTCAGCGGTTCCAGCTGGATGTAGCAAGGACCACTCGAACTTGTCTTGATAGAGAAATGTTGAGAGATTTACATTTAGACTGATGATGCAACGATACATATCGTCCGGGTTGAAGTCGTCAGCATCGGGCAGAATGTTGCTCGCCGTAGCTGTGATCTCTTGGGAAGGTCGTTCCGATTTCATCGGGGTAGAGAACCCATTCAATTGGCTCGCACCATTGCGCATCGGGGTGGCATTCCCGCTGGCAACAGGTGTTGCAGAAGCATCTCGAGACACAGCTTTGATGGTTGTTACCACGCCATTCGTAGTCGAGGTTTGTTGAGTATGGAATAGTGGGTGGAGCGCGACACCTGCGTATTCCTCCAACTGTGTTCGGATTTGCTTACTGATTTCTGCAGCAAACGCGGCGCGGTTGGGTAGATCCAGATCTTGAACCATGCATTGCGCAAACTGGTCAGTAGTCGTCAGTGTCTCGTGTAAATTCCACAAGAATATATCCTTCAACCGATATGGCACAGTCGTTTCTTGGATTCGGTACACTGGGAGTGAGGTATCAATCTGCCCAAATCCAACTCCCTGGGGTGGTGGTAAGGGCGCCTGGGGGGTAAAAGGAGGAATTTCGAGGTCGATGCAGATTGGTATTAGCGTTAACGGTAGTGCTGTCTGCGCATAGTTTTGCATATCAGATTTTGAAGGTCTTGTTTTGATCATCCAGTCTCTCCATATCCCTTGAACTTCCACAGGCGCTGTGGCCTCTTTCCCAACCTTTTCTGACGGATCTTGCTTCGCCTGCCCTGAATCATCTCTCCTTATACTTCGTAGACCCGTAGGTCTTCTTCGACTATCGTCATCATCGTCATCGTAATCGTCGTATCCGTCCTCTGCATAGTTGATGGCAGTTGTGCCTCTCTTCGTAGTCCTGGATAAGACCGCTGTTTGCGCAACCGCAGGTTGAATCACAGGAGTGAGCAAAGAGTTGGCGTAAGTTCGGAGTCGTGGAGCATAACTCGATATAAAGGACTGAGGGGGGTTAATGTTCTTAGTCGCCATTGTGATTGCGTCTGGCAGGACATATCCTGTCCACAAAGGCGACCGGTATATTTCCTAATGAAGGGAGGGAATGCGCGAAATGCAGCAATGTTCTGTGTCTAAATCAGAAAGATCTAGCAATACATGCTATCATCGCCAGATACTATGCGCTGAATTAATGAGTGGTGCGCGATGCGAATTAGTCGATTCAAAGTGTTCCTGAGAACTTCTGTCGGCGATCTTGCATTTTATCCAGCGCGTCGTCAGTAGTATCGCGACGAATCTTTGGGGCCAAATCTGGCTACGCCGAGTCTGGACTAGCGTGGATTCTCGCTCCCTTGCGAGGAAGCCATCGAGCCCATCTACCTACTTGCTATCTACATGTTAACTTCTCGAGCCTCACCAAAACTTTCGTATCCTCTCTTGGGTACACGTCTGGTACGCGACAGAAAATGCAGCACCCGTTGGCATTTGCTGGAGACATCAGAGACATTCCTCCGCGTTTACTTAATTCGCTTGAAGCATCACGTCTACTCGTCTTCAGAGCACACTATCGTCGATTTACCCTTGTGGTCTGCCATACTATATAGATATTGTGTCAAAGCCGATGAGACAACGGACATTGTCCAACCCGAGCCGGTCACACAATTCAGCCCAATCTCGAAGCTGTCTGCTGGTTACATGCAAACTTCGTTGTAGCTTGGAGTGTCTATGCCGCAGGGCGACCTGTACCAGATGATACAAGAGAGCTTGCTTCTTGACAAACACGAACTTGCAGCTGACAAACACTGTCCTACAACTTAGTTATTGACGGGCAAAGTCATTCACGAATGACACCGTATGCATGAGGGCGTTTCCGGTAGCTACTCACCGCTCGTAAGTATACTTGCGAGACTGAGGAAAGCCCGACTCGAGCCGCATCATGAGCTTCTTTTCAGAGGAAATTGGTAAGGCGGCTTTTGTGGCTCACAGACCGGTAAGTCTCATTTTATATTTCACTGTAAAGCTTGTCGATATGGCGGATGTGCTCAAAGAGTTGCCCTGTGGGCAGTATATGTATTTCCTCTCTCCAGGCTTGTACCGCGATATCATTTTTCTCTATCCACACTTCTCCATTGTTCAGTTTCCCTACCTATCACATAGCAAACAGTGCTTTGAAGTACGGGTATTAAACACAAGTCATTGTCTAAAATACAGAGGCGTTAACTCTACTAAGATTTAAGAATGGATTGCATTGCACCGCCTACGACGAGTACTAACCACGAAATTGACGGCGGTGTCAATGTACAAAGAAGCAATGCCAACAGAGACGACGAAGAGATGGCCTATTTCGGCAAGACAGCAGCTAAAGCGAAGATTTGCCTTTTGGTCAATCACTATGTTTGCCTGCAGTCTCTTGTCAACATGGGAACAGTGGCTCATGTGAGTACTGTACCTGTACTACATTCGCGATTTGTTGAGGAAGGCACTAATTTAAAGCAGAGTATTTCGGCACGGTTTCTATAATGGAAGTGAGAATCTGAAGCATTTCGGTTCCTTACTGAATTAACATCGTCAAAGCCCAGCTAGTCTAATTTATAGCTACATCTTCTATTTTATTGGAACTGCTATGACTATAGCATCTCTCGCCGAGATGGCGTCTATGTGCGTATTAGTGCCAATATGTGCCTACACACTATTAATGTGCATAGGATGCCTCTGCCTGGTGGACAGTATCATTGGGTCTCCATCTTAGCACCACCATGTTCTGCTAAACTTCTCCGCTATATCACAGGTATGCCTATTTCTGTTGCATCCTACATTAAGGTGATCTGCTAATCTCTCATCAAGGTTGGATAACGGTGATCGGCTGACAGGCTCAGCAAGCTGGTGTCTCCTTTCTCTACGCGAACATGATCCAACTCCTAGTAGTTCTCAATCATCCAAATTATGAACTAACACGATAGCAAGCGACGTTGATAATATATGCCATCATCACTCTGATTCTCTTCATCAACACTTACCTAGTAAAGTGGCTACCCAACATCGAATGACTCGTGTTATGCATACACATCTTAGGATTCTTCGCGATTTTGATACCAGTGTTTTATCTAACTCCCCATGCATCATCTACGCAAGTTTTTACTGCCTTTATCAATGGTGGCGACTGGAGCAGCGATGGAATTTCGTTCTTCGTCGGTCTTTCCGCTAATGTCTGGTCTTTTCTTAGAATTGATGCTGCTTGTCATATGGGTAAGATCATATCCTTCAACAAACCTGCCTATGCTAATTCTACAGCCGAGGAAACTCATAATGCCTCGACAATCGTACCTTGGGCTATGATAACGTCAGTCGCTCTCAATGGGGTCATGGGTTTCGCAATGCTCATTGCAACACTCTTCTGTCTCGGGAATCCTGGGTATCCCTACTTCTTCGAAATCGTCAGTCAAGCTACAAATAGCAAAACAGGTGCAACTCTCTTGACTTATATAACCCTAATAGTTCTACTCGCTGCAGCCGTAGGAAGCATGGCTACTGCGTCTCACATGCTCTGGTCCTTCGCACGAGACCACGGCGTTCCTTACAGCAATCACATCAGCCCAGTCCACAAGACAACCTCCCTACCTCTATATTCAATATGTGTATCGGCACTCACATCGCTGCTCCTCGCTCTGGTAAACATAGATAGCACAGCAGCCTTTAACGCAATACTATCTGTCAACGTGGCCGTACTTTTCCTCAGCTACTTAATTTGCATCCCCCTACTACACAAGCGAATCTTTGCGCCTTTAGCTATACACTGGGGGCCATGGCGCATGGGTCGTATCCTAGGTCCCATTGTGAATACAGGTGCTTTAATTTACACCATCATCACATTTTTCTTCAGCTTTTGGCCGTGGACAAAGGAGGTCACGCTTCAGAGTATGAATTGGAGCATGCTGAGCTTCGGTGGAGCTTTGGGACTTGGTGTTGGGTTTTATGTGTTCTTTGGTAGAGATGCTTTCAAGTGGCCAATTGTCGATGTCTCTAGAAGACAGCGATAGATGCGAGGTCTCTAGATCCTTGCTAGGGTGTCTCATGGTAATTCAGGAAATCCGTAAAGCCCCTTGTGACGTATCACTTAACCGAGTGAAGAATCGCAGCTCTTAAAGTGCGGGTAGACAAATCTGCCGTCTTCCAAGAATTCGACTAGGTATCTGCAATACTAGAATGTTTTCCCGCCAAGGGAAGAGATAGGTAGCATGTCTTGCTTAGTACTCTCAGTAAATAACATCTACTACAGACTATTTTCCTCGTCTCGCTTAGACATTCGAAAGACAAGCCCATAGAATTGTTCAGCGCGCTTTATTATCTTCCAAAATCGCGTCAAAGTATCTTCGGATACCATATCCGCATATAGCTCATCACCAGCATTTCTCAAACCGAGATACAGATACATCACTCCTCAGACCTGTCAGAACAAAAGAGGACTCTTCGACTCGCAATGAGGATAATCATGTAGTCCAAAGCATGATTGTTTGTGCTTTGTACACGAAGAAAAGGGACAATTTATAGGAATAATCTTGAACCATCTCTCTCTCACAGGAAGCAAGCTTACACTGCTTAAGAAGACGCAGATCTATCGTCACTAAAACACAAAATGCGAATCAAGTACACTCACGCCTATACCAGCCCCAAAACAGAACACCAACACAGCATTCAAAATCCCGCTAACAAGCCGAGAAATCGCGGAATCCTAAATCCACAGCACACAATCACCGTTACCCGAAACCCAATCTCACAGTTCTTGACCTTGCCATCTGCGTATAGTCAAGCCGAAACCAGTGCACCCACTTCCCATCATAGATGTCTCCAAAAGGATAAAAACAAGCAATATACTATTCCGAACCATTGATTTCATTTTCAGCTCTCGAATGAAGTCACAGGCTTATATTCTTAACACGACATTCCCTAGAAGTCTTACCCGAAGATCGACAAATACTAGAAATGCCGTCCTTTAAAACCCTGCAACACCGTAGCTCCAATTCTCATAGTGAAACGCAAACACGTAATAGTCTTGTAGAGTAACTGGTAAGCTCTTGAAAAAGAGCTCATTACTATAGAGTGTAGTTTTGAACGTGAGAGAACAAGAAATAAGTCATCACGACTGTGGCCAGAGGTCTTATTACCAAAAAGGTCTACGGAGTTCGAGAACATATAGCGTGAGAGAATTCGGCTGTATGAGATTACATGGAATTCAGATGAATGTAAGTCTGGCATCACAATAGCAGACCACAAGCAGGCATAGGGAGGTCTTCAAGTCTATGGTTTGGTTTTGAGCTGATATTAATTGGTGTCCGCTGTGATGGGTATTCAAATTTCGCTGGGAATGTTTTGTACCTCGCGAGGTGGGATAATGAAGTTATACCACAGTTGGACACCAATACCACTCAGCATGAGAGATAGCTACGTTAGCCGTCCGACAACCCATCCCCCAAACCGTGGGTTCGCATGAGCTGTTATCCCAACAGCAGACCGTTGTTCGAGTGCCCATCAATCGTACGTCTCTTCTAAACTCGCCTCCAGACCCTGCACTGACCGACACAAGAGTCTATTCGGACGGAAAATAGGCAAGGAAAATCCTGGTAAGCAGCATACCTTTCTGAACCACCCTTCTCATATATACAATCGTATATGTACTCGATTTAAAGTCCAGAGAGGTCTTGACATCGGAGCCGAACAAGTAACAATCCGCACACTAGAAAGTGCAAAGTGCTCGCGGCAATGACCTGCGATAAGAATGTTCCTGCGCCCTCCCCAATTTGGATGATGTCACAGGGATCTTCCTGATTACTCGCATCATAAAGATACTGTAGCGCGTCGCTGGTCAGCAACAATCAAGCCACAGCCGGGCTTGGAGCACATCCGCATATTGTTCAATTAGAGTTGTGAACGGCATTTTGATAACGGGCACGTATTAAGCATCCTGACAATTCCATCACACACCTCTGTTGTCGAACTTTACGGAAGCCGCGTTCTCGTACTGTGATGTGATATTCATGAATTGATCAATCTCCGCCATACCATCAGTCTCTAGAGTTTGCATCAATTCAACCTGCTGCTGTTGACTTAGACTTCCTTGTCTCATATGAACATCGTAATCCTGCTCTCCGAATCCGAAGGACGAAAAGCTGAAAGGGCTATTATGCATCGTGTAAGATGGATCTGAGAATGTTGGATTGGCTGCTTGAGGCGCAGGTTGTGACTGTGTCTCAGGCATCGGATTCCATGAATTGGCAAAACCATGTGTCTGCGTAAAATCAGGTGGGAAATAACTGAAACGGCGGTCTGATTGCTTGCTAGAGGGCCCGAAAATAGAATTGGATCTGAAGGTAGGTTGTGGAGGCGGCATGCTATAATCATATTGTGGAATTGGCTCCGGCATTTGATTAAAAACAGAACCAAATTGGGGAGGCGGTGTTTGGAAAGCGACTTGAGAATGAGCCATAGAACCATTGGTCACCGTGGGGTGTTCTGACCCCGAGGAGGAATTAGCATCAGTCAGAGATGACGGAGAGTTTCCAAGATTTGGTAGCTGCGATAAAGAGGTCTCTTCCGGTGGCAGCACCACATCATAACTTCGTAGACAAGCTTTAGCCAATTTGGAATACAAGTGAGACGCAGCAGCGGTGCCGGGCCAGCGTTCTCGGCAACTTCTAATAACTTCCAAGGCAATATCGACGTCCTCCTCGAGCTCTTCTTTGGTGTGTAGAGCGCGGACTTCCGGATATGAAATTGACCAAAGAATGGTGTTGATGGATTGGAAGATTGCGAGGAGGAAAATCCAAGTGGTGTCAACCATCCCCGCTTCCATTTGCTTACTGGCGTTCCTGACGTTCTGTGCCGATGCGTCGTAACACATTAGGGCCGAATGCACTGATGGGTTTGGAACTTGGGGCGACGGTCGTCGAAGCGTGACAATCATGGTATTGTATCTCCCGGTAAACCTGTATAGTGTTAGCTTGGTTCTCATAGAGATGACGGAATGATAAAAAGGGTCATCAGACATATACCAATTCTTGCTCCAGGTGGGACTTGGAGGGCACGCATCAAGCCAATCTTTGAGCTTCTTATCCATCTCGGCGTACCAGGGATGAGCTTCGTTCTTCGGCTCTGGTCTCTCCTTTTGGTAAAGCACTCTCCTCATTTCTGCTTGTAGAAGCCTCATACGTAAGAAATGAATAGCCACTGTCTTCTTTTCAGAAACCGGCCCTGGTAATATACCATCTTCAGTGATGAATTCATCGTCCACAGTTTCAAAAAATTCGACGTTAAAATGGTCTTCTCCCGTGGCAAATGCGTTGGGGCGGCCCATGCTATGAGCAAGACCTAGTTCTAAAGAAAAGATAATCCAGGACAACCTCCGTCTCATGTCAAGCTGCAACGGGCTGACAAAGCCTAAGGACACTCCCTGGGTGATTGTCTTCTCCTCTGCCAGTCCAAGCTGCTGGCAAAGTCTGGTGGCTAGGCCAACGATATAGTATATTGCGGTCCGAGTTGGGGTCAGCATGGAATATTGAGCAACGAGGACTAGACATTGGAGTGTCTTGATGTCTTTCGGCCGAACGATGTCCTCGAAATAGAGCATAGCTGCAAGATAATAGCTGTCTGCCAATCCGGAATACTGCGTATCTAATTTTTGCATGCTAATCGCAATTACCATTCTAAGTACGAAATTTTTGTGAGGGTCCATGCTGCCATCATAGACATCTTGGAGGTCTGCCGCAAAGGTTGGCTCGTGTAAGGTGGGTGAAAGGTGCTGAGCTATTTAAGGGTGAGTAAATCTTCACAAGACATTATTCGAACTTCCCAGTATGATTCTTTCATCGCTCCCTTGACTAACCTTTCTGATTGAACACCTCGACCAGCTTATCCGTGACTAGACGGGTTGGGAGGGTTGGAGCTGGCACTGCACTGATCATGGGATATGACTTCTTCCTTCCTGTTGCTGATTCCGGAGACTGCATGGGAGGTCGGCGGTGGCGCACTTCAGGCACAAGTTCACGAATAGTCCTTGAATCGGTATATTTCTTCGCTTCTTCCATAACCAATCTGGTCATTGCAATACCACTCGACGGCCCTAGAAATCGTGGGGTCTCATCGTCTTCAGCGAGCCGTATCAAGCCTCCCGGCCGCACGATATCATCGGGTCTCTGTGGAAACCCATCCTCCTCCGTATACTGCCCAAGCTCTGCTTCCAATGCCCTCACTTTGTCCTGAAGCTTGATCACATAGGTTCGCGAAATTCTCTTCCCTTTTGTGGTATCAAAATATTCGCACAACGCGCCGGCCCGTTCGCAAGGCAAGCACCGTGGAAGGCTTGGATCGCATCGCGTCTTTCTCTGTAGGATATTAGTGTCGGTCCAGCTGTCGAACAAGTAATGTATGTTTACATACCTGGCGACATCTACAACAAGCTGTCAAAGTATGTGCGATCCGCGGTGCCTCATGCTCGTCGCCATCATGACCATTCTCTAGGATTGCTCTAGCCTCTCGAGCCCGATTGACTGAGGTTTGCGCCCGCCGGACCAAATCCGCCGCGTCCATAGCTTCTCTGAATTATATCACCAGGGATGAGTGGAGCGTCTGAGTGTCCGTAATATATAATCGTCTTGCGTTTAGCATCGTCGTCGCGGGTAGTTGTGGCGGGCTCTTTTAGTCGTGTGTTCGTGTTATGTGTGCCCTGGTGAGAGAAGGAAGGATGTCGAGTCTGGGTGGGCAAAGACCGGCGCAACAAACCCCAATTCCTAAAAGATATCCTGATGTCCACCTATACCACCTACTCTGAGAGGGAGATAAATGGGATGGGAGAGCTTTAAATTATAGAGCTCACGACTACACGTTCGCTGGCAGCGCAATGTTGGTTGAAACCCGGTACATGTGCATTACTCCGTATGGTGTGGAAGGGACATGGGCTGGGAAGGCAGAACACTGAGAACACAACACAGCAGCCTTGGGAAGGAGTGGGTACTTCGAGTAGTGTGATAAGGACGTAGGTGCAGATAGAAAAGCAACCCGCTGTCTACCATTGGATACTTACTCGTTAAGTAGGCAGGGCAGCTATGTATAGCTAGGACCAAGGACTCAATTAGGATAGATGAGTACAGTACAGTACATGTCGAATACTTGGCTGTGCCGTACCTCGATATAGTACGCGATACAGGATATCAACGGTAACTGCTCAAGAGCCAAGACCCTCGGATTACAACCAGAAGATTGTGGTCCTCGGGTTCTTCTGGTCAATGACTTACCGGCAATGATCACTTTAAGTGCAATCAGAGCACCTGCGAGCCTAGATTCTGTATGAAGAGCCACCAGGGTCCCGCGTATAGCGATAACCATATTTGCGTTGCACACTACTAAGTAAGTAGCTAGTCTCTCACCCTTGCCCCAATTCATACATATAAGCGCGCATGCGTCCCGAGTTACTAACCTCAACTAAATCTAAACTTCTGCAACGGCAAGAACTACTTTGAAGCCATTACTTCCACTTACACGACTGCCGGCATCGACGTTGATTTTTCATCCTGCTTCGCTCTGGTAAAATCTCCCATTCGTGCATCTAATCTAATCGGTTTCCACCACCACCAACCATCATTAGCTCGACAGTGGCTGCCGCGTTTGTTCGTTAAACGGTACTGTACCCTGGTCTCGTCTCGTCTCGTCTCGCGGCCTGGCGGTTGAACTTGGCGTGACCTGGGCACTTCTCCTACGTTCCAGGCAGAACCTCGTTCCAAAACCCTTGTGCCACAAAGCACAACACCATAGAGACTCGCCGACGGACTCGAATTGTACACCTATTCAATCCTACGCTCAATTGGCTCATCCATTTGTAAGGACAATCCCGAAGACAAGGACAAGTCGATTGTATAACCTTTCGGTATCGCATTCGACCTTGCACCTCCGAGTGATGCGAGCAGCTGTGCCGCACTTTGACCATTGTGGGAAGCCTCAATCACATCAGACCAAATTATTTTCGCAGACAGGCCATCGTTACCACTCGACCCGAGAGAAGTTTTCCGCACTGTCTTCTACGTCTGGCCTACCTTGTGTCCTAACCACCACTATCGCTCAGCGTTGTTTGCTGATAATCTGTCTCCGTCAACCCTCTTCGCAATTTGGGAGGAAAATGTAAATTCTGAGCTATTCCAATCTCTTGTTCTACAAGTATTGGACCATAAACGACCGCCGTATCCAGAATGCCTCGCCCTGGTCTCAGTGCGGCTGATACGCCCTTGTTGAGAGTATCAAGACCTGTCTCTGCGTGCTCAAGATGTAAGTCGGTAGTAGATAGGCTGTCAACTCATTACTAAAGATAAAGTAGGTCGTTCTGCAAAGATCAAGGTCCGATGTTCTTCATCCTACAGGATATAGCAACGCTAACGTCTAGCAAGTGTGATGGCACATTGCCTGCCTGTACTGCTTGCGAGAAGTCTGGCCGTGCCGCCGAATGCTCCAGTGCCAATGACCAATTTGCCAAGGGCAAAGAAAGAAGGTCGGTAGTGGCGGATATGTTCAGGTTCGAGAGTTACTAATCCGTTGGTCACATCTCAGTTATGTTGCTGCCCTCGAATCACGTGTGGAGAAATTAGAAAGAAGAATTGCGTATGCCCGGTCTAGGAAAGCATCTGTAGCTATGCACGATGTTGACGCTCCCATCGAAGTACCAGATCGGAAAGACTCACTTGCCACGATACGCGCTGCTGTCCACGGAAAAGATGCTAGAAGGAGAGAAGCAGTTGACGTGAATGAGCTTGTGTCAGACTTTGGCTTTCTGTAAGTATAGGGACTCCTAATAGTGTTTACCGGCTAATTTTGCTAAGATCAGTTAATGCTACCACTCGAGATTTCGAGTCTTCGACGACTAATATGACTTTCGGTCGCTTGATCCTAGCTGCTACGAATCTAGAAGCCGTACCCAAGCTGGAGCCCTTCCAACTTCCATCTAGAGCCACATCTATGGGACTAATACAATATTATCTTGATAATATTTTCTCTCTTTTCCCTGTCTTCTCAGAAACCGCATTGGTAAATGCTCACGATGCTATTTATCAAAAGAACGGACGACCAGTGACCGACTTTGAGCGCTGGTTACTTTATATGGTTCTAGCAATTGCATGTACGAGCCAATCCAGGAGCAATAGAGACACTACTTATCTTGAGGGGGTCACTTGGGTCAGTCGAGCACTACAGTATGCCGACACTGTGCTCATTCCCGGCTATGTATCACAGATACAGGCTCTCATTTTGTTGGTGCAATATTCTATGCTGGATCCAGCTCACTTCGATAGTTGGCAACTGATAGGATTTGCTTGTCGTGCAGTGGTTGACTTGGGATTTCATCAAGATCCGCCAACCCAGCAACAGACTGATAAGAAAACTCTGGATGTGAGGCGAAGGATATTTTATTGCGTTTACTCGCTTGACCGGTAGACCTGCTTTATGTTGTTCCCGGTACTCAGCTAATTGGAGACAGATCTATAAGTATGGTCCATGCTCGGTCGTTCTCATTTACGGACGACTCTACTAGCGTGGATTTTCCTTCTTGGGCTCCAAAGGCTGGTCAATCTACACTGACTGGCCACCATTCTTTAGAGCCAGCAGGATTACTGTTCCAATTGCGACATGTTCAGTCGAGCTGGTATCAAGAACTTTTCCAGTCGAGTAGGGTTCCTCTCCAGAACCCGCTTCACTATACATGGCGGACCTGTCAAGATATGCGCGAATGGTCCGAGTCGTTCCCTGATGATCTTCCTCTAGCATTCAAGGAATTTTTTGATCTTGAATTATTCTACAGCTACGTCTATTGTCTCGCTCCCTCTTGTCGAATACAGACAGTCTCTCAGTATGGAAAGACCTTGATCTTCGAATACAGCATGGCGTATATGCAGAAAATATTCCCAATCAGCAAGGATCCAATAAACACGGCATTCTACACCTATCACGACGCATTGCGAGTGTATTTCGTTGGGGGCCAGTTTCTTGCTGTTCTAGCGACAGATCAAGATCAACTTTTGAATGGTGTTCTTCCATATACACCAACACCACCGGGATCACCATCGCCACCTCCTTTGCCCATTAATGCTGGAGTAGACAGCGTCGACAGGAGTATCAATTGTATCACGCACATCAAGGAGACTCTCAAGACATTTGGGCAGCGCTGGGAGGACTCTAAAGCTCTCTTATCGAGCTTCGAGATCCAGTCAGAGCCAACCTTAATGGAGCTGCACCAGAGAAGGCAACGGATCCACGAGATATCACGGTCAAGTCACAGTCCTCCAAACTTCCTGTCACAACCAAGCTTCGAGCACATTCGTACTCTGTCAGCCGAAGATTGGGCGAAGTCCGGAAGGTCATTTGGAAACAATGGGTTGGCGGGCCCACATGTTCGAGGAGGTGGTTCGGGTTTGTAGCTTAACGATATCCACATCAGTACTTTGACGAAGTCATGATTAACGTTAATAGTCCCAATTACGAAGATGACGCGTCTCCGGCCGATATGATTTACTAGAAACCTTTTGGGCTCGCTTATATTGCAATTCACCTGTTAACAAATTGCCGCCTAAAACCACCCAGCAATATCCGCCCTATGTCTCGTTTCCTCAATCCGGCTTGGTAGCGCAACTTGTTGTTCTCCCCAAATGAAGATTGAATCTTCATTAATCAGAAACTGATTGGTTGAAAGGGTATATTTTCAAGTGATATTTAGAGGGCCATCTGGTTGGCCACCCACCAATAGTATTGATCGATTCGCACTCGCCGTTCACTAACCTTTGGATCTTTGCCGCTCATAAGCATTAACTATCTGGCTGAAACCGAGCATTAACTTGTCTGAGGGAGGTCATCGCTTGCTGGAAGAAGCAACCTAGAAAGCCCTTCTTTGCCTTTGCTCCTTCCTACTTAGGTGCCGCCGCTCATATTACTTCCCACCCCCGGGCCTTTCCTTCCCAATTTGCTCCTAGTCCCCCTGTATCTGCGCCTCAGTCTTTCTCAGCTTTCTATGTTCATACTTCCCCTCGCTCAACACATCAATATTATACGAAGCACATCCATACCCAGTCATTTAACGCTCGTCATTACTATTTTTGTTTCGGGTTGCTCAATTGCATTACTTTTTCGTCGCGCCTCTATGATCGACTACATCGAGGGTTCTCAATTCCATTCCTAGCAAGAAATCAAAACTGGTACCAGGAAGCGACCCTCACTAGGTCCTTTTGATACTTGCTAATATAACCACATAGAGTTCAAAATGCCTCCGTTTCCACTTCACTGCTACCCCGAGCGAAATCCCGGAAGACTAGCGAAACACGTCCGCCTCACGATATACGCGGCTCTTACCCTTGGGCTGGTTGGAAGTATCTTCCATGCCACAACACAGATTGACAAGCAGGAAAGGTCTATTGGAGACGATTATTCTCATTCATTCGTAAGGGATCTTTCCAATGCTCATGGAGAGCAATTCGGTGATGCTATTGAACCTGGGGTGCCGATAATAGATGATATGGCTGTGACAGCTACTCCTAAATATAAAGGGAGGCTCATGGACTCTATTGCGCCTTTGGTGCAGGAATTCGTCAACAATGTGCGGATGCCTGATCGTGAGACTGGTAAAGCACATGGCGTGACACCACTTCCAGCGTTAGCCAGGAAGGTCTCGTGCAGTTCTCGCAGCCAGGAGATGGATCAAATCATTGAAGAGGCCGGCCGAAGCATGGATTTCGAGTTTGCTATTGCCAGGACCGATCCAGCTAAACAGCGCGAATGTGTAGAAGATATCGAGAGACACAAGGACATTATGGTACGAGAGATGAAGAGCATGCTCCGGAACATTGGAATTATATGCTCTGAAGAAGAATTCGCCAAATTCATAGACAAGCTTGTCAATCGCGGGCGCAAGTCTTGTGGAGTCGTAAGTGCTGCCCGCCTACGACCAAGAGACTCTTTCCGTGACCATATGGACGAGGTATACCAAGATATTGAAGCCGATGGCCAACTCTGGGACACATACGTTGAGTCCTTGAGGTCCGTCCCTAACATGTGGAATGAGCTGAGAGCACATATGGAATCGCTATATGGGGACATGACAAAAGCTACACGCGATTACTTCAATGAGCAAGGATGGTCGTATACTGAAAATGATGTGGTGGAGGCAACCAAGATGTTCGTAAACCGCCTTCGCAAGCCTTTTGGGCTGGACCCAATTCAACGACGTATGGCAAAGCGCACTCTCATCGAAACAGACGCCACAACATTAGACCCAATAATTGAAGCTATCCAAAAGGTCACGGACGGTATTGTTACCCTCCGACCGAGGAACAACGCAGCAACGACTGAGCCTCATAAGGAAACACCGAAAGGATGCCATTGGGTTGGCCGAACAGTAATTTGCGATGCATTGCATGTGGAAGAGCAACGAGACTTCCCGGATGTTGAAGCTGAGCAAGCTGCACTTGAAACGAAGACTCGCTGCCTCACGCAAGACATGTTGACTCCTGTTGATAGTTCAAATACCGCTGTTCTCCTTCCGGCTTGCGCCGCAGATGTTTCGAAGTCGCTTTCAGCTGCAGCTTCACGGCGAAAGGACAAGAGAGTCTTTCCGGAGAGTGTCCGGGCGCATTTCGATGAATCTTTGCAAGAGTTGGGACGACTATTAGATGGAATGGGCCCTGTCATTCCCGATGCAGATGAGCTTTTGGATGCTGACATTAAAGGTCTTGCTCGGGCTTGCCTAGACCCCGCGAGGAAATACTGCGAGTCTCAGAAGGTTGTCTGTTCCGAGGAGGACATCCAGACCTTTGGGGAAAGAATCGAGGCCCAAATTCGGCGGTCTTTACTCTTAAAGCCCTCGTCGCATATTTCAAACAAGTACTCTTCGCTCAAATCCAACCAGAATCTAAACTTGCAAAATTTGGTTGGCGCATTAGTGACGATCATCGGACATGAGGGCTCAATATCAAATGAAGGTAGACATCTAACAGAGCTTAATGGTTCAAAGCAGGGTATTGAAAAAGACACTGTGAGCCTCAAAAATCATTCCTTAGATTCTGTCTGTGAAGTTGTTACTGACCTGGAGCTGTAGATCCAGCCAATAGTCGAGGTTCTCTCTCGACGCGATTTGCCAGACAAAGATTGTGCCTTCAAGAATGATACGGATCCAAGTACTCTCTATTGGCTAGAGATATACGAGAGTAATTTGAGGTATTTCGATAACACCAAAGATCAAGAGGAATACATTCAGGATCTTGGGTCAATGATTGGACAGTGGAACGCACCAGGCTGCTCAAAAGAGGACATGACTGAATTTTCCCAGAAGGTGATGGATGGGCTTCACAAACATCTTTCCACCTTTCTCTCAGCCCGCGAACATAAGTACATTGGTCCAGACGTCAGATTCAGAGCAAACATTGATGAAAGTCCGTACGTACCCTCCGACAACCCGTCTTTGTTAAATCGAACCAACGGAGAATGCAACCCAGAGAAGAAATCGGATATACCATTCGATAGTCTGTTGAGGACCGTGGGATTCCAAATCGGAGTCTATCCCAAAGCCAGAGAGGACCAGTACGTCAAGACCGCTTCTGAACTTGTAGTAAAGCTACTCAGAACTCGACAAATCCACGATTGTTCTCGTGAGGATTTAGAGGCTCTTACTTCCAAAATTGAATCTGACCTTCGGAAATTCGTAAGTAGAAAGCGTAGCCAGAAAGCATCGGAGGATTCTGAGAAGATGGAAATGGCAATCTTCAAGCTCAGAGTTGTTGTTGATAGTTTTCTTCACTTCTATCCGCCTGAAGTGTTGCGAGATCACGTCAAATATCTTGCCAGGGGGTTCGCGCTCTTCAACAAGGAATTTCCTGCTGAGGTTGTTGAGAATTATTTGACGAAGTCTGCGTCAGAGTTAATAAAAGTCTCGCAGATCACGACTCTTGAACAGCTAGAATTGACGATTATTGACATCGTGCAGTCCATGGTCTCCTACTCTGGATGGCCCGCTGAACAGGTCACTCATTTCAATTCGAATCTTGGCCTCATTCTGAACTCCTATTACCAGTCAAGTGACGACGAACAACATCGGCTGGCGGAAGACTATGCAAAGACGTATGCTCAGGAATACACGGATGAGGCAAACAAGACGATGACGCCTGCTGATATAGCAGAAGCTGTTGAGTATATTCGAACAGGTGTGATCGACTTTGGGCGGTATTTTGTTCAGTTTAATTACTCGTTGCTCCAGATATTGCTGACGCCTTCGTCTATACTCGTTGGACGCGACCAAGTCCAAGTCATGCAAAGTGTAGGAGTTGGTGTTGCTCGAAATGTTATCTCCGGGCCAGGCGTAAGGGCTGCAAGTCTTCCTAAGACAGACGACTCTCAAAAATGGAGCAAACAAGCCATTGTCGCCTTCAGCGCTTCTTTCGGTATCATCTTCTTCCTTTTCGTAGGGATAGTATTTCGCTTCTTCAGATTGTTACTCACCCGAATGCATTACAAGCCAGATTCCCGAGAACCAACTTCAGAGTGTTCAGAAGAGGAGGAACGTGCCAAACCCTCCAAGTTCCACAATTTCCACTGGAGGAAACCTCGCGTTGAAGAACCGTTGATACGTTCTGAACGAGAGCGTGAGTCGTCGGGGAATCTCGATTACATGTCCCCGCGGCCGATGGGCATGGATGGCGCGGATGATGGGTGGAGTAGATGGAAGATCGATCGCGTTCCTGGAGCGACGAACCAGGTGAGCTAGTCCATTTTGATTGCCTGACATTTAGTTGACATTAAGCAGCTCAAAGTCCCAAAACGTCGCTGTTCGACTGCGGGTGCTTCTGCTCCACGAATCCCTTCGCTACAGTTGCCGAAGCCTACGTTTCATACGGTGCGGAAAACGAGTGGGTTTGATGCGTTGGAGCCGGTTGCTGAACATCCGGAGATGGAGAGACGGATTCGATGGGGATCTACTGTTTGAAGGTGGTTCATTGGTGTTAGGGTCTTGTGTTTAGATTCTCTGAAATGGTGATTTCTGGGGATGGGTTTGGAGTTACTCTCGTTATGTTAGTTGGAGGGGAGGGAGTGATGGGTATTACTATTGTGGAGGAGGTGAGGTGGTATGGAGTTATTGGTATGTGGATCATGGATTATGAGGTATGGGTTATGGGTTATGAGAAGGAAAGGAAAACAGGCGTTTAAATTCGTGGGATTGTACGACTATTAGTATTGGACAATGAAGGCACTATCGTTCACAGCTGATCTATATATGTCTACATTGCTGACTTTAGTATGGTGATTTGCCGTTTTCTCCGGTTACAACATAAAGTGGTGGGAAACGTTTGACAGCATTGCTCACTCAAAATCTTAGTATGATCTCCGGGCCTGCTCCCTCTGACGGCAGCAGAAATTAGAATTTGCCGGTCCACTGGCGAAAGTAGAAGACAGCGCCCAAATGCTTGTGTTCAGAACTTCAGATACCTAGGTAGGTACGGTACGTATAATACCGCGGCTATCACGACTACTTTGCGACTCAACACATAATCATCGCGAATCAATCCACAGCGGAGTACCACCAAATGAGTCTATTTCGCGTTCTTGTTAATGTATATATGTACGTGCGTATCTATGTATGTACTGTACTGTACAGCACAGCACGGTGTAAAGACAATAACCAATTTCCCATTCTCCAACCCCAACGCCCCCATCTATCAATATCCAACCTTTCTCACACGCCTGCCATCCCGTCATCGACCTTGCAGTACCCCTTCAACGCCATACAATCCATCCAAAAAGCCTCCCACATCAGCAGCCTCGTAGCACCATTCAGATTCCAGGGTATTTAGATCCCAAGAATCCCCTTATACCGCCTCACCGTAACCATACTCGTCGTAACCTTCATACTCAACCGTCCATCCAGCACATACGATTCCCACTTCTGCGTCTTCAGCAACGAAGCTTCGCAGGCGAGCACTTTCGCTTTGTGCTCGGGGGCGCTGGTGCTGGCCAGGTCTTTCTCGATCCAGTCTAGACAGGCGAGTTCGTAGTGTGCGGAGGCGGGCGTCCAGTCGTCGAAGAGGTGGCCTGTGAAGAATGCGCTGTGGGGGGTTAGTGAGGTGATCAAGAGGATGGAAAGAAAGGGGGTGGGAGGTTACCGATCGTGGGATAAGATTTCATCATGTAGGATTTGCCGCGCTTCGGGGTAGCGTTTTAGGTTGCGGAAGGTGCAGGATGTTAGGAGTGCGTAGATAGCTTTCTCATCTCTATCGTCTTTGAATTTCTCTGGATGTGTACATCTACTCCATTGCGTTGCGTCTAGCGACTTGGTGAGTTGTGATCCATTCTGTTTCTTTGCGCCGTTCCAGAGATACACCATCTCCGTGAACGGCGACACGCCCGTCGTATCCGCTAGATCGACTTTCCATGATTTGGCGCGCTCTTCCCACTTCGCTACTTTGCGCGTGATGAACGTGTCGAAGGGGAGTTCTTTGGACATGACTTTTTGTTTGCCGGCTAGGGGAGGGGCTTTGCGGATGTATTCTTCGGCTAGCTTTTTGTGCTTTTTGGCCTCGGAAGATGAGGCGTCCTTGGTTCGGTAGGAGCGGTAGAGTTCGAGGTGTGAGATACCGGTCATGAATGCGTATAGAGCTGGGGACCATTGGGAGATCTCTGCGCATTTTTGCCAGGATTTTATGGAGAGTTCGTAATCGTGGAGGAACATGCTTGTGAATGCCATTTCGAACATGTTGATGGCGGCGATTTGCTTCATGTTGCTGTCTGCGTTTTCTTCTAGCATCTTGATTGACTTTTCCAGATTGTGGTTGTAGCCGTGCATTCGTGCTTCCTCCATCTTCCAGAGCTTGGAATCGGGGTAGCGAGCTAGCATGTCTGATAGGAGGACTCGACACTTTTCTTTTGGATAGCCGGTGAGATCTTCTCCAGCTGCTGGATCGGTGGGGAGTATATCACAGAATCCGACCAGGCCATTGTAGTATCCTAGCAAGGCAATTCCTGCAATTGCACTACAAAAATTGTTGAATCTGGTGGCCTGCCAGAGGTATCGAGTACCTCGCTCCCGATCCCCTTTGAACCCAACAATGTAGAGAATCTTAGTAAAAAGAGGGTTTTCGATCATGGAAAACACTACAAGTAAAATTCCATAGCAGAGTCGTACGCCTGAGTGAATGAAAATGTCGGTATGAGACGTAATGCCAACTGACGCGGGGTCAATTTCTAGAAGTCTCGACTGGACCGCAGTTGGGTTGAGCAATGGTGGTTCTGCGCTGTCCTCAACTAGTTCGAAGTTATCTAAGTCATTTTCCAGACTGTGTCGTCCGTTAAGCGTCTCGTCATTCTTCTCATCGTTAGGTCCTAGATCGTGAGACATTCTGACTTTTCCGGTGTTGCCGGTGGTGGGGGACAGCGGCCCGTTGCGAAGTGTCGTTGTGGAGGAATTACCGACTCTTTTCCTGAGATATTCTGCTTCAATCTGCATGATGCTATCAAGAGTCATGAAAGCTTTTCTCAGCTTGTAAAACCCCTTAATAGCTTCCGTGACGGAGCCGCTCATGACTCCACATATCGCTGAAGTGAGTTGAGAAACTAGACAGCAATTAGTAACGTATATGCTAGGATCACAGGAATGATAAGCCTACTGGAATAACATAAGAGGTACTCGGTTCCTGGTGGATAGATATGAGATCGATAGGCCGTAGGTTCCCGTTGAGCCTTCTTCATATCTTCCCAATTCTTACTCTCTGACGCCAAAAGCTTACTCAAAGCATCTTTCAACAATTCCTTCTCAGCGCCCAACATTGAACTAATGAAACTCGATATTCCCCGTCCGAGAAAATGGTATGATGATTCATGCTGCTTTAGAATGAGATCCGCGGCCGCAATATCATCATTCAACAGCTGGAGAAGAGCGGTTTCTACGTGCAACAAATGCGCATCTTCCTCCTCAGCCATGAGCGTTGGCTGATGCTTTATAGCAGACTTGAACCATGAAGCCATTTCGAGCGTGATAATTGAGAGAATGTTCTTGGACAAGCTCTTCTTAAGTGTATGAGATCCGCCGGTCCCCGGAGATAGCTCACTCCTTTTCTGTCATGAAAAGACAAACTTTCCAATACTTTTGACGGGCATTCAAGAGAATCAACTTTCCGAAAAAGATGATTCACACCAAGTAATGATGAATGGATAGCCCAATCCTCAAGTTGGTATTATAGATATTCGTGGCGGTGCTTCCTCAATATATGACTCGTGTGACCACTCCGGAGTATACGACGCTGGGTGAGAATCGAGTATAGAAAACCATGAACCAGGGGCAAAAAGACCTGATAATACTAAATGAAGTGAGAAGTACGTAGCGAAGTCTCGAAAGCAAATACAAGCGGATAAGGATGCAAAGACGAGCTATATATGTTCTTCAAAGTACGGTCAGAAAAGAAAGAAAGAGTAGGCTCGCAAGACCACAGCCATCGCAACGATCTCATCTGGGCAGGTACCTTATTACACCACCATCAGAAAGCCCCACCCCACTACTGTCGTCGTCACAGTCAGCCTGCTCGCTCGCTTCTGACAGCGCGCGCCGGGGCACGGAGCATCTCTAGTCAAGAGCCCGAATCGCCATTGTGGGTCCATCGGCGCGACACTGCTCGACGGGAGAATCTCAAGGAAGCTCGACTCTGTTAGATCTCCATACCACGAACGCGAATACGAATCCACGCAACACTCTCCAGTCTGATATCATCTATTCATTCAGCGCGCATATAATACAGCTCCTTGTATACCAGAAAGAAAACCGCCGTTATGTCTGCGGCTCCTGCCTCGGGCGCTGCGCCTACGACCAAGAGCAATACTGCAGAGAAGAGCACTGATTCGGCGAAAGAGGTTAAGCCGGCTGCGGCGTTGGAGGAGGATGATGAGTTTGAGGATTTTCCTGTAGAGAGTAGGTGCTCGGGCGGAGACGATGATGAGGGTCGGAATGGAGGTTGGAATAAGGGCTAATCCGTGTTGGCAGACTGGACGAAGGAAGAGACTGAGGTACCGGGCGACAACACACATCTGTGGGAGGAGAGCTGGGATGATGACGATACGAGCGAGGATTTCTCTGCACAGCTGAAGTAGGTGGTAACGGATTCGACGCGTATTGGAGAGATACTGACGGTGATTAGGGAAGAGCTTAAGAAGGTCGAGGCAAGCAAGAAACGTTGATTAGAAATGGGAAATTTGGCATTACGGAGTTCGAGGGTCATACAAGAAGCACCAACAAATGGTAGCATACAATGAACATTACGAGTCAGCGACTCTACTGGTCCAAAAGTGCTTCAATTGCGGTACGGTGCTGAAAACTATTTACGAACGGCATCATCATCAATTTCATTACAGACTGGACTTCTTTGGGCGACCTTGATATACGTATCAGAGTCTGCCTTCCTTCTGCCAAACTTTTACTTACTCGACAGAGCAGAGACACCTGGGAGTTCCTTGCCCTCGAGGAGTTCGAGGGAAGCACCACCACCGGTTGAGACGTGACTGAGCTTATCCTCGACCTTGTACTTAGCAGCGACTGTGGCAGTATCACCACCACCAATAATGACAATCTTGCCGTTCTGTGCAGCGTCAACTGCAGCATCGAGAGTGGCCTTGGTTCCTTTAGCAAAAGCATCGAATTCGAAAACTCCTGGAGGGCCATTCCAGAGGATGGTCTTGGCATCGTTGATAGCTTTTTTGTAGAGCTCAATACTCTTTGGCCCGCAGTCAAGACCCATCCATCCATCTGGAATTCCCTCCTCGTCGGTCGCAGTTCCAGTCTTTGCATCCTTGGCAAAGTTGTCTGCGGTAATGTAATCGACTGGAAGAACAATCTCAACATTGTTCTTCTTAGCCTTCTCAACAAGATCTCCAACAATCTTGCTTCCAGCCTCGTCGAAGAGGGAGTTTCCAATCTTGACATTCTCAAGAGTCTTTTTGAACGTGAATGCCATTCCACCACAGATGATCAAGCTGTTGACCTTGCCAAGCAAGTTGTCAATGAGCTGGATCTTGTCAGAAACCTTAGCACCTCCCAAGATGGCCAAGAAAGGACGTTGAGGAGCCTCGATGGCTTTTGCGAAATATTCGAGTTCCTTCTTCATGAGGAATCCAGAGGCTTTCTGTGGGAGATCAACACCGACCATAGAGCTGTGAGCTCTGTGTGCCGTTCCAAAAGCATCGTCTATTGTATAATTAGCACTTCAAACAGCCATGCGCGACTCATACTCGACTCACTGATATAGATATCTCCCAAAGCAGTCAAGCCCTTTCTAAACTCCTCAACCTTAGCCTTATCCGCCTTAACCTTCTTCCCCTCCGCATCCTTCGAGCTCCCCTCCTCCTCAGCATGAAAGCGCAAGTTCTCCAACAAAACCACCTGACCCCCACTAGCCTTATTCACCATCTCCTCCACCTCCTTCCCCACGCAATCCGGCGCCATCTCAACGCTCTTCCCATCGAGCAGCTTCTCCAGCTCCGGCACGACCGGCTTGAGGGAGTATTTGGGGTTGGCTTTTCCATCGGGACGTCCGAGATGGGACATCAGGATTACGGCTTTCGCGCCGTGGTCAATGGCATATTTGATCGTTGGCACGGCTCCGGCGATACGTTGCGTGTTGGTGACTTTCTTATCGGCGTCGAGAGGCACGTTGAAGTCGACCTGTGGGAGTACAAGATCTCATCAGTATAGGTCCCCGAGAATCATGGTGGGATGTTTTTGGGGGTAACTTACTCTGATGAGGACGCGCTTGTCCTTGAGGTCGACGTCGGTGATCGAGAGCTTGTTGGAGAGAGACATGAATGCAATTGGAGATCTTGAATCAACCTCTGTGGAATGTGTAGAGTTTGTATATGAAGTTGAGGGATTTTGGAGCTACCTCAATCGTTGGTTCGTGTACAGCAAAAGAAAGAAAGCGTGGGCTGGCTGGCTTTTAGCTGCCCCTCTATTCTAAGGTTCTCACGTTGAGCTTGGTGGGGTTGCTGCTTGATCGGCGCCGACCCCCGCCAAGCAGTGGTATGGTATGGGTGGTGTGTTTCCTTCATTGGGAGGGCAAATTTTTCGCATACATCTTGTGCTATAAGTCATGCTATCAAGATATTCCATACCGTATCTAGAGTCTCGATTTTTCAAAACAAGTATTCACCCCACGCATTGGGTGCACCCGCGACCGGACATCCAAACGCCACCCCCGACAATTTCAGTCAAGCCTCGAGCCACTCTGTTATGCAGCTTGCTTCAATGTCTCTTCCTTGGCTGATTGTTCATATGCTGTAACGCCTGTATCTCAAATGCCTGTCCCTATACCATTCCCAATGCAGTTTAATGAATTGTATGCCAACTTCTGTCGTGATGCGCTTCCTCAATCCCTTCCAAATCCCGACCTAGAAAGAATTACAACAAGCGTATATTAGGCGATTGGGGAGCTGACCGAGCTTCTCCTTCCTCAGCAGAGTTCGATAGCGAGAGGTATGCGGTCCAGGCAATACCGATGGTGGACACGAATGGCTTTGGTGAGAGGTTAGCAATTATATCTGGCGGCCGCAAAGGATATTGGAAAGCTCACCAGTTGAAATTGAATGGGCATAAGCCGGAAGTTAATGATCTGAACCAGAGGCCAGACCATAAAGTTAGCTTTCAAAGTAGGGATGTACATATCGCGAAGCTTGTGGGAGACAGCTCGCCTCCCACCACCTTCTGCAATTGTCATGGCTGTGAAGAATACAGCGATACCTATTGCTAGATTAGCCAGACTCTAGCACAATGCATATTGAGAGTATGCGTACCAACTGGTGCAAATATCAGTTGATCGAATGCGACCATCTTTATCGCTGGTCCGAGAGCGGAAGACTTGGTGATGGGAAAAGCCTTGGATAGAAACGTGAACCACTTGAATTGTACTGGTGCCATCAAGAACCCATACCCCATAAATCTGGTCAACCGCTCGAAGTCGAATGGTGGAGGAAGAAAATAAGGCTTCGACTCTGGTAATGGGTCGTCCTCGCTGAAAGAGTTCTTCCTTTCTAACTCGATTGCCATTGTATGATCATCCTTCCCAATACTGCGTCTCCGCAACGCAGCTAATCGAATTGCCGATATGGATTGCGCTAATGTGTCCGCTATACCCCCGAGCACTGCGTTCGTGATCATCATCGTGAGTACTAGTAACGCATTAGTGGTACTCTAGAATCTTAGGACGAGATGTCTACCTGGTCTATCGGCATAGTAGCCGTTGAACTTGGCTATCAGTCTACCGACCATCGCGAGCTCCAAGAGAAATATGCATAGATGAACAGCTGGCTATCGAAGGTATATGTATTAGCATTAGGCATACCTGAAGTTGGCAACTGCGACCCAGCCTCGCAGACTGGTACCGACACAGCTCTACTCCACCGTCGAAGGGAAACACTCACAACTTTGCCATAAATGTATTTGCTGTTTATTGTTCGCATGAACCTCTGGCGAGATACTTCGAAAGCCATGGCGGCAAGGTCTCGAGGAGATGTCTATCGGAGGGAGTTGGCGTTCGAAATGACGACACTTCGCCTGCTGCTCTTTCCGGTGTCGCACCGCCGGTCTTCAGCCTCTCAATCGTGGTTTCTTCGCGATTGTTCTGTTCCTGCTATCAAGCTTTCGACACGTTGACTGCCCGCAGATGTCGACAGTTGGATGTCGAGTGTGATGCAGTAACGAAGGATCGCAGTTGGCGTGTATCTTTGGGCTGTTTCGCGGCTCAATCTAGACCAGTTTCAATGGGACACCTCTAGCCTATGAATCGTTGCCGTTTGTACGACCTACCGCGATTATCCCCAGATCCTTCAGGTGGCGCAGTGATATGCTTGGTGGCGGAGTCTGAGAGCTCTCTAACCTCAAACAATTCTGACTAAGAGGACAACATCTTGAATGCGACAGAGTGAGTTAATAATTCATCAGAAATCATCAAGTTATGTCCTCGGACTCTCTGCAACCGGCCCGGGTCTCGGAACCTACGCCGGCACGTGGCCAGAAGCTACAGCACAGTCAAACCTGACATTCCTCTCACAACACCTCATGAGAAGCGACAAATCAACATTTCGAACACATCATCTCATCTGTTCAACGTGAGCTATTGTGAACGGTTTCACAATCCCCAGTCATCGTTAGTATGACAGCGTCGGCCGCACTAAATGCTCGCAATTGCCTCTCTACGAGTAAACGTCGTTTTGAAGAAATCTGGATCCATTCACGGGCGTAACACTAAGCTAAATGAGTTTATCATTCAATGGCGAAGGCGCTATTGTGGGGTGTTCGATTGAGAGCTGCTGCAACATCGGCTCTTCAGAAAATGGCGAATTGAACCCGCGATCTCACAATAAGCAGCAATGGTAGTTTTCGATATACAGCTAACGATATTTCCTTCGAATCGCGGGTCCTGCAAAAACAGAGTGAGCTGTTTCTGGGGTGAAATCCAAGCCTTTTCGCAGTAGGTCCACTTGTGGTTTACGTTTCTCTCATGTTCTTGTTTACTCTACGTTAGTGAGAACAACCTCTCTCTCAGGCAAATGCGGGCACGTTGGTGACGAATGTTTCTCTTGAATGCCCGGATTGATGAGACAATCCTGTTGCTTCCAGTACAGAATGAGTTCTGCAAAGAGACATCTATTTCTGTGAGCTTACTGCCGTCTCTTTTCTAAAGGATTAGCCATGTCTGTTATGTTTATTTTCCTAGTCATTAGCTCTCTAGTCTCACGTATTTTACACGAGTTTCCACATGCTAGTGTTGTTTCAACTACTGTGATGGCCGATTTGGGAGCAGACAATCAATTTCCAAAGATAATCTACCCTTAGGCAAAGTTTCTTCACCACCACTCCTTGAAAATGTTAACGCTTTCCCTAGAATACCCTACCGTCTGCGGGTATCCACTATAGTCCGGCTGGAAAAGGATCGCATCATTACAATCACTTCCCAGACTCGTATTATTTAACCAAGCAGGTTCCCAATAATGCACACCTCTCCCTAGTCCAAACGGCACTTTTCTCACTATCTCTATCACTCGTTTCGTCCATGTCAGTTGTCCAGCGACAGAGTAAGGGATCGAAGGCTCAGAAGACTCTGGAATCGGGTTGTATTCGCCATTACAAATGGCCGGGTAATCCGTCTCTACAACCTGCAACGGCTTGCGGTATATGTGCGCTATAGTAGACAACGAAGTCTCGAGGTTACTGAACGTCGCCGAGGTGCCGTAGAAAGGGTAAAACGACACTCCGATGACATCCCAAGCTGAAGTCGAGACGCCGTTGGCGGTTAAAGCTCCATACCACTTCTCAAATCAGCGTATATTCTCAATCCCAAGAGTTCTCTTAAACATACCCGTTGTTGCAACGTAACATTCCATCCATTATCAACATGTATCATCACCTGCGTCTTCGCGAACCCAGCTCGATACGCATCATCGACACCTGCTCGCGCGGCTTTGTACAATGTTGCGAGACTCGAGAAGTTGGATGCTAGAGCGGAGGCTGGTTCGATATCTACGTCCACGTACCCGATGGGCCAGAGCATTCCGTGTCGGATTTCGTTTCCTAGAGATACGATATCGAGTTTGATACCGGCTTTCTTGAAGGCTACAAGGGTATCTTTGACATATCCCCGGAGTGTAGACGCGAGAGGCTTGAGGGTAGTAGGCCATGCTGCTGGTGGAGGTTGTTTGTTTGGATCGGCCCACCAATCGCTATTGCTATGTTACTATATGGGTTACCTGCTCGAAGTTTATGTTTGGGCTTACGAAAAGTGGAAATCGAGATACAACTTATACCCTTTTGCTTGCATCCTCTTCGCAAGCTCGAGCGTATAGTCAAGTCCATTTGTCCCACTCTCTGGGTTCACCCAGATCCGGAGACGAACGGTGTTCATTCCTCCATCACCGAGGATGTCTTCCGCGGGTCTGGTTCGGTTGTGCTGTGTGGTGTCTTTGAAGATGCTTCCCGTGTCTTCGAGCGTTTTGAGGGAACTTAAGTCATGGCCTTTGTAGAAAAAGTCGCCATGGCCACCGTGGTCGTCATGGTCGCCATGACTAGAGATAGATTAGAGATTTCTCAGACTTGGAGGATGTGAATTGTTTACCTAGGGCGATCATGTGGAATTGCTGCTACTAGAGTTAGTGCAGTACATAGAAAGGCCAAGAAGCGCATGATTGTAACGCTTTCAAGAAGAGACAAACGGACAGTGGTAACACAATGATAGAAATCGCCTCCCGTGATCCTTATATACTCTCCATGACCCGAGAATTATAACTCACAATACTCCATAGCTGCAGGAACCCTACCCAACTTCATTCTGCAGCAGGTACTACACAAAACTCCCCACCAGTTCACCGTTCAACTACTGCAAGTACCCATCAATCCATAATCCTCCGCCAACTCCAAGAATTTTCCACCTACAGCGAACCTAGCTAGTGTCCCACTCCTAATAGAGCTTATGTCGACCCCGCGAGCTTGGCTTGGGCAATAAATCATCACGGAAAAAAATGAAAAGTGTGGGGAAATCTGGAGATCCTGGAAACATGCTGATTGGAGCGCGAGAATTAATATGCACTGCTGGTCTAGAGCCGAAGACTACGTTTGTGACAGGTACGGAGTCGGTGAGTAGCTTGAGGAGCTATGGGTTTGGAAGAGACCTCGGTACATTTGTTGCATGGTGGGGTGGTACGAGGAACTGAATTCCAACCTTTTTTTTTTTTGCGAAATGCCTCGTTCTATTGATTACAAGTCTTTTTACAGTACTATTAATTCCCATACCTTGGGATCGTACTACGTATATAGTTGTTTGAGCCATCCAGCCGCCTCCTTGGCAGACCTCTCTGCTTCCTTCCCAAATCCAGTCGCGTTCCCAACCAGCAAAATATCATGGGTTGCAATATCCTCGTTGTTGAACGCGACTTTGTTGCCTTCTATGCGCTTCATACCCTCTGTAAATATGGCGATCTGGTCGAACAAGACCTCCTGTGCATTCCCTTGAATCCACATTGGGGTCTTGGTATGGAATGGGTGATCCGCAGGACTTATCCATTCACTGTCCATACTAACAGGTCCATCCTTAGGACAATATGCATTTGCTCCCCAGATTGGGAACTCTGGTGGGATGTAGTCGGTCCATCGGCGTGGGGAATAGTAGAGGTTTTCTGGCTTAAGAGTCGATGCAAGATCGACCCATGGAGACCAAAGAAGCGCCGCAAAAGGGCTGGGTGCATCTGTGACAGAAATATGTCTCAATAATGCCACGACGAGGTTTCCACCGGCCGAGTCCCCACTGACTACAATATCAGAGTGGTCAATACCTAGATCAAGGAGATAGTGGAGAGCCGAGACAGCATCTTGAAGTGCTGCTGGAAAGCGACCGTTTGGATTGGAAGAAAGTCGATAAGATACCATGAAGGTCTTGCCAACATGTTTGGTAAGAAGACCAGCTGCGTATTTCGATCCTGATGGCCGACAATCTCCAATAACAAAGGCTCCGCCATGGAAATGAAGCACCACTTTCTTGCCCTTATCCTCGCTCGGATTATAGGACGACGGATACCAATAACCACAAACCGCTGCAGGTTTGATCTGTCTGTCGTCGCAAATTCCTCCGTACACACCCGGTGTCGAAGACGGTGGAATAGTAACAAGCAGGCCCTTTTCATTTGCTTTTGGTTTCAGTATCAATGGCGTTGAGACGCGCACAGCAGAGAAGTGCCAGATGACATTTCTCATTACTTGAGCTCCCACGGCTTGCTTCAATGTCCATCGGGAGTGCTGACGAGTCCAGGATGATGCATAATAAAATATCCAGAAGGGTAGCTTAATGAGATTCACAATGACGGCGCCCAGTACCCAGACCCCTTTCATTGGCTGACGTGTAATTATGTCAGCGACGGCCATGTCTGCAAGGAAGAACAACGAATGAAGGAATTTTCAATGGAATTCATCAGATCAGAGAACAGAGTGAGATTGAAGGAAAAGTTTCAATTGAAGTGTATAAGACGGAGGTAGAAAATGAAAAAGAGGGGTTGGAGACCCAAGTCGATTTACCTAGGTAAAATAAGTAGCTTGGTCACGTGCATAAGTGGTGCACTACTGACGACCTCGGGTCAACTTCCTCACATTCTGTTAGATTACATGCCAATCAAGAGCCAAGTTTTGCAGACATAAAGTTCATTTGCATGGTAGGAGAGAAGCGTACGCGTGTTACAAGGAATTTTTACGTATTTCATATCAGAATTCTTGCTTGGCTTATGCAGATTAAGCGATCCATCGATATTTTGACGACTTGTCAACTCCGTATCTCTTAACGTATACTTTTCGTATCTCATAATCTGTTGTACCAACTAATGATATCGATCTTGCAATTCACTCTTTCGAACGTGTATTGCGGGGCAAATCAAACCTGTCTCCTCTCTCGAGTTCTATTTCATGCACGAAGCATCAGAATTAAAGCATAGCTTTAGCGAAAATCTAGCCGAACATGATGTCTGATTTACCAAGTCACCAGATCCCTATTTTTACTTAAAACTGGCTATGAAGTCCGCCAAAGCTTGTTCTTTCGCATAGTCAATTGCTTTCAACCCCCTTTTATCTCTTATTTGCGGATCCGCTCCATTCTCTAGCAGCCAGCTCACTCGTGAAAGTATACTCATACCAATATGTTTGGACCGAGAATAACGGACAGCATAGTGTAGGGCAGTGCCTCCATCAACGGATTCATGAGGCCAGTGACTCTGGCGTTTATCTGCCGGTACTATGGTATGTTGGTTGACATCCACTCCCCTTTTGAGTAGATAGTTCATTCTGGAAATACATTTATCGTCATCGCGTATATGAATCGCCCGATTCAAAAAGTTTGAGCGTTTGAGATCAGCGCCGTAATCGATGAGAAGACCAACGACAGCATTAGTCTGAGCAAATTGGTAAGGTAGTTTGCCAAAAGGCCCGAGACCATTTGGATCCGCTCCTCGTGACAAAAGAAATTCCAGCAGTGCGAGGTTGTCTACGCCGCTAGTGTAGTGCATTAGTATATGGTTCAAGTTGAAGAATGAATTCAAGGCGTACTGAACGGGATCTGGATAGTCCTTAAGGTCTAGTCCATGTCGAAAAAGAACCTCGAAAACTGCAATCACAGCACCTGTATTCTCTTCGTTATGAGAAGCAAAGTCAGTCGCCCTCCTGGGAGCACGATCGCTTGGCGCTCCATGCTCTAACAGGAGAGACACGATCTCAGAATGCCCCCTTCCAGCCGCATCCAGAAGAAATTGTCGAAGATGATAGGCTGTTTCTTCGTCGCGATTCTCATCGATTCGCTCGCTGATGACATTGAATATCGCTTGCACCACATCTAGATCCCCCTTAAGGCAGGCCCGACCGAGAGGTCTTGCGACTATCCCCCATCGTAGTGGTCCGTCTGAGAGAGGAAGAGTAGGCGGTTCCGGTGGTTCCGGTAGCATCATTTCAATAGCATGATCACATCCACATGAGTCTATGGTACTTAGGAAGAGTTCATGGGGGAGGGTACTAACCGTAAGGGATATTGTGACCTGATGTGTTGGTTGCTGTTGGAAGTTGTTGGTTCTAGACCAGGGTTGTCCTGCAGTCAAGATTCAGCCAATAGATCTCAGCTAAGTACGCCAGTAATTGGTACTCCGTACAGCTTGTCCTTGATACCATGAAATCTTGGAGCCTCGTCTTTTGTACTAGCACTCGCACCGAGTTTGTGAGTTGTGGATTGGCATGAGCTTTCAACATGTAGCATTGTACAACTGTGTGCATCTAGGCTTGCGCTAGACACAAGTGTACTTACCTGCGAGAAGTAGAGTATTTAGTATTTGCTGAGAGCAGAGAATTTGTGAACACATGAGTTGCTGCCTGAGTAAATTAGAAGTTAAACGCTTATATTGGAAGTCTTGGACTTCAACTGCTATCTCCAGGGGAATGATCGCTGGTCTGGAGCCTCCGTTTCAGAGGGAAAGGTCAGAAGTCAGGGGTGTGTTCTATTTCGTAGTTCGAGGGATTAGTCGACTTCCTCCTCGACAACTTCGAAGCCCTCGTCTTCTTTGACGTTCAGCCCATTCATTCGCTCCTCGACATCAACACTCTGTTTACCTTTGGTACCGGCTTTAGTTGGCCGCTTCTTCTTGCGTGGGCCATCGGCTTCGCGACCAATAGAAGCCTCCTTGATCCACCTGACAACGGCTTGAGCACGTTCAGTACTAATGGGATATTCTTTCCCATCCTCCTGAGCCCATCGCTTTGGTAGCTCCCTCCCTTCTGCTTTCCTAGCATCTTCTTCCTGGAGCCTTTCTCTGGCAGCGATGGCAGCATGGAAAGATGCTTCATCATGAAAACGGTCATGCTCGATAGCGTCCATGATCGCTTTACGTTTCAAACGCTCCTTTTTCTCAGCGGCAGTTTCTTGTTGTTGATTAGCCGCGTTTTGACCAGGAAGGGGGGCGGGCGCGCAAAGAGATTCCCAGGACGACGATAGTTGAATGAAGTTGGAACTACGTCGGACAACTTCGATCCAGTCGGCGCGGCTGGGAGAACGTGCTGCTTGGAAAATGGGGTAGCCGTCACAGACGCGTGCGAGACGGGCAACCATGTGTGCATGTCTCTTGAGCTCTCGAGCAGATGTCTGAACTAGGCAGTGGCATAGTAGCAGGGAGTGAAGTGCATCGGTGAGGAGAGGGTGGTAGGTTAGTGCTTCGTGGCAATCCGTTTGAGCAAGTATAGCATTAGCTGCCTCATTTCGTGCCGCGTACTGCTGTTGTCTTGCTGTTAAAGCGATCGATGTGTCTGGATAAGGTGGAAGATTGGCCGGGGGAGTCGCTGAAAAAAGGGCTGAGATTTGGTGAACGACTGGTGGAGGTAGACGTGGAAGCTCTGCTGTGCGGGTAGGGTTGGATGGTGGGCGATTACGAGAGCCTCCGTTATGAGGGATAAGGGCGTCCGATAATTGGCCATTACTAAGGGAATTGTTGCTTTCTAGATCAAGGTCCCTGGTGGTACTTTGGGGCCTAGAGGTTCCAAAACCATTCGCAGCTTGATTGACCTTTCGTTGTAATTCTTCTGCTATATCAGCAGGAAGGCCTGGAGTATAGTCAAAATGGGACAAGTAGGCAACGTAATCTCGTAAAGCTCTTTTGGCATTAGTCTTCACTATCTTTCTGGCTTCTTGGCGTTTCCGTAAAGCTTCCTTCTCGGCTGGAGTCATCTCAGGGGGTTCGATTGGCGATTCAACATTAGCCTCAGAATCGACGGATTCCTTCTTCCCATTGACTCCATTGACGGCACTTTTCGGAGGTAATGCTGTGTTGACATGTTGACAAGCAATGGTCAGATAGACACCAGCTCGGTGGAAAAGAAGCTGTGTTTCAAGACTACTGGGGTGATCTTCTTCGTCTAGTTTGATTTCTTCTTTCCATCTGCCATTTCTTTGTGCTTCTGCTGCCGCTTCACTTGCTAATTGCAACTGTTGTCTTCCGGCTTTGTGTTGATTTTGTACATATCTGCAGACTTGAAGCGCAAGAGTAAGATCTTGTGCTGCCCCGAAAAAATCTTCCTTAAACATCTTTGTGACTGCGCGAGTCCTCAGTATTTCTCCCTCGCTCGGCCGTTCCGCACTTACTTCATCCAAAGGTTTTAGACTTGTGCACTCAGCGAGCTGACGGGAAGGGATCTTTTCGTGAAAGAAGTGGACGTATTTCGCGTCCGTATCTAGTGAATTTCGTTGTAACACGAGCTGGGCTACGTCCTCGAGACTAGAAGCAGATTGCATAGTCGCAACGCTGCATGCGATTTCGTCCAGACGGTATGCTTTCGACAACTTTTGTGTGGCCTGCTCACGCATTCGATGCTTCCTTTCTCTACTCAATTTCGCATTTCCCCCTCCACCTCCCAACCCAAGGCCCAGCGCAGCCCCGCCATTGCCTAATAATCCATTGTTGGCATTCAGCGAGTTTGTCAGTGCAGATGATGTAATCCCGCTTGCGGCTCGCACGGCGAGGCTTGTTGCATCGTCGACAAGTCTGCGAATCTTCAGGAGATCGAAGAAGACGGCAGGGTCAATGGGTCGTGGACGAGGGAGGTTGTAATTATTGTTTGCTAGGCTCTCGAGTACCTCTGGGGGCAGCTGCAGCCATGGCCCGTGGAATGAGGAAATGTACCGCCAATGTCTATGAAGCTATTAGCGATCAATATATGTCTTTTGAACCGCGGCATTCTCGAAGCCATTGCGACGAGTGAGCATCCTGTAAAGACGTGATAAGATCCTACAACCAATAGCCTTCAGAATTACAGTTGTACTAGAATTGTATATTGTGAATCAGGAGCTACATACTTGTTGCGACAGATGATTAATGCGGACGTAGAGGGTGAAGCTTGAGGCGGCTTTGCGTCTTTGGGCTTTGAAGTTGTCGCTGAAGATGCCGGACTCGAGTGATTAGTGCTGTCGCCCGAGACCTCCCCAACTTGCTGACTCTTATTCTTCTTTTTTGTCATGGCAGTTGTAAGGATAGTTATGTGGTGTAAATTATGTTTGGGAATTCATGATTGTAAGTATATAATGGAGAATAACGACTTAGAATATTCGCTGGAGCTAAAACGCGGCAGCATTGATCGTGCCATAGTAAAGCGGCGTTCCAATACCTGACAGGCGCGATGACAAGACAACCAACCCAAAGCTGTAGATAATTGATCAGCACCACAAGAGATGCTACACATCATTCTCATAAAATACAGAGCTATCATTACTTAGTCAATCAAGGGGCAAACCCCCCGATGCACTTTTACTTACAGCTAGCAATTCTACCTCCCAGCTGCGCATAATTTTTGGTTTCTCCATATGTCATAATTATGATTATTATATCTCATTATCTTTATGACTTCTGCTTCTTCAAGTCCTAGAAAATACCCGCCAAAACGCTAGGATATCAACCACCAATGCAACGCTCAATCTCATCATGCTAAACCTGAAATAGTCTAAGACTTCATGCTACTGATATATCGTCAGACCTCCAAGTCGCCAAACAAGTACCTACGAACTAAGCGCTAGACACGCGTCAACGGCAAGTCCCACCCTGGATTCGAGGTTAGCATCTAAGAGACTCCTTCGAAGAGGACCAATGTTGCTTACCTGCCCTCTTTCTGGGTCACTACGTCGCTAATGATGTCTCTATCTAAATCCGGAAACATTCCGGCAAGGGTCTCGACGACGTTTGCATGTTCTAGCCGCTGGATTCGGTGGGCTTCCGCAAGTTCTGCACTCGCTTGTCTAGCCGCAGCATTTTCAGCACTCATCCGACTTCGATTTGATTGTTCGCGAGGTTGAGTGGGAGGTTGCGGAAGCCCTCGAGAGGCATCTGAGCTGACCCGCGGGTTTGGACTCATACGAGGTGTATTACCCGGTAAAGGCGTCGATGCGGGACCGCTCTGTGACGAACCACTCTCTTCCGAGAATATTCTGCCGATAGAGGTCAGAGGACGCTGAATCGTTCTCAGCAAGCCGGCCATAGCTGCTTTTTCGTCATCTCCGCTATACTCATTAGAGGAGGTTGATTTTCGAGGCGCGGATGACTCTCCTTCCATAGAGTGACGAGGTGTGACTTCTGGGTGGCTTAGAGTGGACTTTTCAGATATTTGTGCCCTCGGAGGAGGCTCAGCGAGCTCGTTAGCCTGGTGCTTCTCTGCTATAGCAGAAACGGCAGTCTCGACGTTCTTCTCAAATTCCTCATCAGATATAGTCAGGGTGGTTCGATCAAGGTTCTCTATAAACTGGACTGCTCCCATCTGCCATGCAAATTAGCTTTTTTATGATGCACTAGTCGGAGTGAACTCACCAGAGACGAGAGGTAATATCCAGCTTCGCCTCCAAGCTTATCTTGATTCCTAAATCGCAAGATATATTGAACATTGGAGACAAGGTGCTCCGGATTCGCCTGAAGAACAACATATATAAGGAGCGGCATGAACGAGTCCGCTGAACCGTCGGACTTGGCATGTTTGAGGAGACCTTTTGAGTCAGTTGTTTTCACTAGATGTATATGATGAGGCTCACCAAAGATGACTTTGCAACAATTAAGAACGCAGATAATCTTATCTCGCGGGGCTCTATAAGTTTTGATCTTTTTGAGCTCTACAACCTGTTAGTCCGGAGGCATCGATAGAGAAATAAACAAATGTACCTGCTTGTGCAAGCTTTAGAAATTTTGCACCGCTATCTGCGACAGGCCGAATGTCAAGATGTTCTTCCTTTATCCATCCATATATAGATATTTTCTGAGCAAGAACATCGTCGCGCTCGACATCTTCTTGATGCTGACCTCGTCTTCCAGGTCCCATTGGTCGCTCTGCGCCTCTCCTTCTAGGCTTAGCTCCTGGAATTGGCTGCGGCGGTGGAATAGCGGGTGAAAACGTTTGTGTGTATAATCGATTCATAACTAGCTTCTCCATGCCTTCTCGGGCATTGTCAAATTCTGCGTCTGACACTTCTCGCCACACTTCGCACTGACCCATCTTATTGGTGATAAATACCAGAAAATCTCCAATTATCTTAACTTGCTCGTGAACCATCCATTGCTTCTTGCCGAATTCTTGTAAAAATGATCTCAGGAACTTGGCAACAGGATCCGCAGTCCTGTGTCTCAGCTGTTCTAAAAACCGATGGAAGTCGAAAGGCAGATCTGGCTCTGGTTCTGGCTCTGGGGGAGGAGGTCGATGCAAAGGGGGTGATATTGGTGTTTCGCCCAACGAATGTTGACTGTCGCCTGTTCTCTGTGGTGCAAAGCTACGAATAGACCCTGGCTTTGGTGGTACCGCAGGACCAATATCTGTTGGATCCCACACAGCTTGATCGGTGGACGTACTGGAAGACGCTAACCGTAGGTCTTTCATACTCTGAGCTGCGCTTGCAGTGGTCGAATTTAAAGGCTCTAGGCTTGATTTCCTCGGAGGATGCTGTACTGGACTTCCAAGAAGTGGTCCAGCAACCTCTAGTCTGGGAGACATGACCTCTTCATGGCCAGGGCCTTGACCTTCCTCGCTGAACTGCTCCATAATACTTTGTATTTCAGACCTCGAGGACATCTCGCGTTCATCCTCGCTGGCCGATGCCTTCTCGTCAAAACCTGCATCAGATCGGGTTGGGGATAGAGACCGTTCGGGAGCATCTAAGTGTTTCGAGTATTGGGGTATTGATGTTGCATTCGAAGCAGAACGCGAGGGCGGCTGGGACGTCGCTGGGGTCTTTGGAGTAGGATCTTGATATATATTCTCGTCTGCGGAAAGATTGCTGCTAGCTGATTCGTTCGAAGTTGGTAGTGGCGCCTTCGAAGACAGTATTGGGGGTTTGAGCGTTGCTGTGGAAGACTCCATGGGATCTTGCAAATGCTGCACTTCGTCCATCGTGGTGGTAGTCTCTTCTGGTCTGCTTCCCTTATTGAGATTCCCACTAGACGCATTTCCTTCCACCATCACCGTTTGTCCAGATTCTGCAGGCATCTGAAGACGTGAGTGCTCCTCAATCGTCGAATCCTTCCCTTCTTCATTGTACGGCTCAGCTACATCCCCGCCTTCCAATGTCGTAGCATGTCCAGCAGAAGTCGCCTGCTTTGCGCCTAACGTGTCTATCGTAGCTCCAGGAGGCTCGACTTCTTCGTCTGTGATTTCCTTCAGCCGTCCCGGAGAAGACATGCATCCGCCAGCTCCTGAGAGAGTTTGTTTCTTCGAGGACTCGGTGATTTTTGGCGGGGTATCGCGCAGCCGTTTTGGGCTGGAAGCTCGTCAGTCAGTACTGTAGTATCAATCCTGCTCTTTGATGGCACCGAATATCTGCGGCAAAATGAATCAGGTTCAAGAACCAGAAGTAGTTGTACTTATGTGCTGTTGTGGAAGCTCCTACTCGACAAGTCAATTGTGTTGTGCCCCCAAAGGTCCCGGGTGACAGTACAGTATTCGTGGGTTCGCGTCAACAGAAGCGCGATTGGCTGTGACCTGCACGTCGACGTCGATCTTCAATTCTCTCGACTCCACAGCTCAAACCTCTACAGATTCACAACTTCTCCGCGAACACAGTATCAAACACTTCGTCGGGCTTACCACTCCGCGCTTCCATTCTTTTACCAATGCAAGACTGAAGTACTCAATATGTACCGAGTGTCTATATGAAACTCTAGCTTGCGAGATGTGTGGTATCCACGCTTCAGTCTCACGGACGAGTTTCCAAACACCAAGTGATGGCTTAAAGCAATTGTTATCGAACAGAGGTCCGGATCATCTCGCATGCGCAACAACTGAGGTCCACGCCGAAGATGGGGCGACCTACTTCCTCTCCTTCACGTCCACTGTACTTGCGTTGAGGGGAGGTCATATCGTGGCACAACCATTCCATGACAGCGCAAGTGGCTGTACACTGTGTTGGAACGGTGAAGCTTGGAAAGTTGGGTTGAGTCCCATCGTAGGTAACGACGGCCAACTCATTTTCGATTTGTTGTTGCAAGCCAGTTCCTCCACTCTCTCTGCTGCGGAGTCTGTTGCTGCCGTTCTCAAGCTTCTGCGGAGCATTTCCGGGCCATTTGCTTTCGTCTTCCTAGATTCAAATCATGGTCTGATATATTTCGGAAGAGACCGGCTAGGTCGTCGGTCGCTGCTATTCAACACAGACGCTGATCAACAATTTGTTGAGTTCTCCAGCTGTGCTGATCCCGCGTGCCTCGAGTGGGAAGAAGTGGATGCAGACGGGGTTTATCAGCTCTCTTTTGATGATATAGATATCCCTGTAGGAGAGGAATTCGACAGCAATATCTTGCCGAATTCTTTTGTACGGAATCACAGATACTCTTGGGAAACGCATGCACCTGATCATCTAGCGTCTGTAAGTCTATGCACGTATCTCGTGGATACCCAACCAAAGAATGTGCAACACATACATCAGCTCTGATAGACTAACCTTATTGCAGGCCTCCATGTTAGGAATCTTCAACAAAGAGATTCCCGTGGGAAAGCAAGTATTGGATTTACGAAGCCCGTCTGTCCATAAACTGAGCCAATTGTTACAAGACTCACTCAGCCTCAGGGTTCTTGACGTTCCCGCACCACCGGGGCAGCATCAAAATGAAAACGTTCGCGTCGCGGTGCTGTTCTCTGGAGGTCTCGATTGCACGATTCTGGCTCGGTTGACACATGATCTACTTCCTTCTAATCAAGAGGTTGACCTGATCAACGTTGCTTTCGAAAACCCAAGAACCATCAATGCTGCCAACAAAGCTTTGCAAACCAAGAAGCTAAAAGCGAAGCCTTCAGTTACAGAGCTACAATCAACAGATGGCCTTAGTCCGGACATCATATTGCCTACTGCATCGTGTTATGAGTTATGTCCCGACAGAGAGACAGGTAGAAAAGCATTCCAAGAATTGAAGAACGTTTGTCCTGAACGAGTCTGGCGTTTTGTAGCAGTATGTTCTTTGAGTTCAGAGAAGCCAGCTACTGACTTGATCAGGTGGACATTCCTTATGAAGAGACACTTGCCCACAAAGATACGGTAATTAGACTGATTCATCCACACAACACAGAGATGGACCTCTCCATTGCGTACGCTCTCTATTTTGCGTCGCGGGGAGTTGGCTCTGCTACAGTCAGTGGCGAGTGTGCTCAGGTATCTTATCGAACACCGGCTCGTATTCTTCTCTCGGGACTTGGGGCCGATGAATTATTCGGTGGCTATACGCGTCACACCACTGCCTTCAGACGTAATGGATTTCCTGCCCTCATTGATGAACTTGAATTGGACATCAGGCGACTCGGGAGACGAAACCTTGGTCGGGACGACAGGGTTATCTCTCATTGGGGCCGGGAAGCACGATTTCCGTACCTTGACGAACCTCTCGTCAGGTGGGCTGTAGAGTCTCCAGTATGGGCGAAATGTGGCTTCCAAGAGACCATTTCCGACATACCAGAACTCCCCCTTCTGGATCCGGAAAAGAAAGTGTTGCGATTGGTCGCATATAGTCTAGGAATGCATTCTGTGGCAACGGAGAAGAAGAGAGCGGTAAAATGTCCCCTACTACGCTTTTTATCCTTACACTGAATCTCATTTAGATACAATTCGGTGCCAGAACAGCCAAAATGGAACTTGGGAGAACCAAGGGCACTGCTCCAATATCTTGATGCTTACCTAGTAGCAAGAAATGATCAATTCTGGCAATGATGACTTTTCAGATACTACTGAGTTGTCCCTATGTACCCTTGGGAGTTTCATTCCACTACTTCACGTGCGTTTCTGCTTGACAGTAACCTGGAAATAGGAGAATGCCAAGGGCATAATGCATAGGGCAATTATGAAGTCGTAAAGGCAAGTCTGAGCCATGGATCGAGCCATGAACCGAGCGAGAGGGATTGATGCCAATAAAGTTATCGTACTACCTTGTGTGGTATTGGATGACCCTAGTAAATCAGGATTCGTGCCTCTGATATCTCCTCCGCGATTCACATTTCGCTTTTGAATTGTAATTTATGTACGCCGCGTTCCCAAAGCACTTCTTAGCTTATATTGGAGTCAAACGACTCGATACCTAATAAATTATTACTCCAATCAACCCAACCGACAATCTCCTACAAATGACCTCTTCAAACACGCACTACACTCCTCAAACAATCCCACAAGCCAATCTCCTAATACACAGATACAGATGAAATACATCATGCATGTAAATAAACATGCAATATCTCACACATAGATTTAAGCACGCATACTACATACTTTCGACCTATATAATTTTTGCAATATTAAAGCGTCAGCAATATACTTATACCCATCACTTTTGCAATAGTATCAGGCTCTCCTAATAGAAGTATGACTTACTAAACTCTATCATCACCGCATCACCCCCAACAGCACAATCCACCTCCTCCCCCAAAACAAACCCCATCAAACCTCACGCAATCCTCTCCACTACACTTCCCAACCATCCACCAACGCCCTCCCAAACCAACCCCCCCCCCCACGGGGAAACAGTCATCGATCCCCCCTCCCAATCCAATTCCTTTCCCTCGTGCAGCTGAGCTACATGCTCACCATCACATCACCCAATCCAAAACACGCACAACTCAGAGGCCTCTCAGCTGAAAACCACCCTAAGTAATTATAAGTGCGATGCAGAAATTAACATCGTCAGGATTGCTTCTACTTGCAATAGAGAAAACTACGCAGCTAGCTAGCTATCGCTTGCACACACTCAAACACTCAAACACTCCAACTCCCTCCAGAGGAAGACCACAAGAAGGCAGATCTGGCAGAATAAGGGTCTTACAATGGGATTTATATACGTTGAAGAAACCTTGGGGGGAGATGTGGGATTGGATATCTACTTAGTTTCACTGTTAAAGTGTGTGTATTGTATTGCATTTCACGACGGGAAATAGATAGACTGTACGATACGGTGTGAGCTTGCTTGATTTGTTTATCTACCTTCCCGCGTGTGTCTGGATTGAGGAGGAAGAGTTATGGAGGTCGAGGAATAGAACGGACGGACTTGGGGCAATTTGAGAGACCTGGCTGATATCCTATGTTGTAAAGAGATAGGTACTGTACATATATATATCATACACATATCCTTACTTACCGCCTACTAAGCCTAACACTCTACGCTAAAGAACTACTACTACCTAGTACGTAAACACTAACATGTTAACCCCCCATCCCTCAAACCAGACCTAACCTTCGGCGTCGAATTCGAATTCTCCTAACCCCTCCTGAAACCCCATTCCACCTCCATCTCCCCCTTCCCCCACCATCTACAACCGCATCGCCATAGTCGAAGCCGTCTACACGCACATCAGCAGTACTTTACTCTCCCACGGAATCCCCGCGCGTGCGTACAACAACCCCAAAGGCGGAGCACGGGGGACTGGTTAGTAACACAAAATACAACCGTCCTGCCGCCTGTGTTCAAGGGTGCGGAAGCGTATTTCTGGCTTGGGATTGAGGTGGTGAGTCCTATATTCTCAACTTCGGAGGGGGAGGAGGAGGTGAGAGAGGTACAGAGGGTATATGAGGTGTTAGGGGGGACGTAAAGGGTTGTGTGTGGGGAGAGTGCGGCGTTGCATGTTCATGTTGGGAGGGGTAAATGCGGGTTTGACGCCGGGGTGGTGAGGTTGTTGGTGATGGGCGACGAGGTGGATTTGGAATCTATTTGTGATCGTACGAGTGGAGCGTGGAATTCGCATCGAACTGCTCATTCTATATCCAATTTTCATCCTAAAGCAGCTGTTGGGACTAAGAAGACCGTGGAGTTTCGACAGCATGAGGCGACTCTTGATCCGGTGGAGGTGAGGCATTGGATCATGGTATGTATTGGGCTTGATGGGTTTGCTGGCACTGTTGATAGGACTTCGCTAGACAAATATTGTCGAAACCATATCAACGATGGTTCAAATAGTGTCACGCTAATGGGCTTCCTGCATGCCATTGATTTGCCTGTTCAAGCCATATACTATGGTAGGAAGCTTGGAGAACGTAGATTAATCGATGGCATCACAATAGCAGATACTGACACTTACGAGGAGAGTGATTCTTTGTCACAATCAGATCATCCAACACCGGGAAAGTCCTCTAGTCTCTGGGATGACGATATCGTCGACTATATCAGTGACGGCTTCCAACGAATTGAGTGACTACTCCACTGTAGATGAGTCTAACGGCTTTCTCGACATACTTCCACTGTCAGAGGAGCTGGAGAATCTAGACTTACGCGAGGAGATGACCGAGTTCGACGAAACCATCGTAGACGCTCTAGACGTAAGCGAGAAGCCGAAACTTCAAGCTCGTACTTCAATATGATCAAAGCGATCCTTTCGTCTCCTACTCGGTGTCTTCGGGGATAACAGATCACCTCCATCACCATAAGCGAATCATCGGTAAGAACTTCGAACCTAAACCTCATCTATTAACAAAATGATAAACAATGCAACCATAACCCCTGACATAAAGACTGTTGATTCCCAACTCCTAAAAACCACGCAGTCTGTGATGTCGTATTGAAATTGCGTAAACGGTGAGGATGGACCAATAATAGCAAGAGCGCTACTGCACTCTGTCAACATGACCCATAAATCAAAATAAACAGGAATGAACACAGCCGCATGAACGAGATCGGGTTGGAAACAAGAATGCTACGTCAATCTGAGCGAAACAAAACTTTACGAAAATCATCTATTACTGACAAAACTTGCGTGCTCAGTATGAAACGAAGTCCCTATAGGCTCTGAGTACTGCACAGTCAGTGAATACAACGCGGTGCTGACTTGTTCTAACCTTGACTCGGCAATTAAACAAATGCAACGCTGTTGAATACCTAGGTAGTGATAAAGATCCAATAATGAGAAATAACACCTGACACTGAAGCCATGGTATCACATGATTGGGAGGAATGTAATCCCACTTGGGTCATTGTCTGAGCCCCTGTATGAAAGCAGATGTGAGATGGGATAAACATCCTCTGCATCCGAGGAGCGAGGCAGTCTTGACATCTGACTGTTCACAGGTTGTTACACTAGGAGATCCAAACATGAGACCTGTCAAGTTATGCATGCAGTGATACTAAAACGGCCATCTTTTGCAACTTTCGAGGGGTTTTCTCGCGATTCCGCGCACCAGGAGCAACGCGAGGTCTCTGAATGATGGAGCAATGAGAAATGTGTTCTCGTATAGGAATTCTAGAGAAACATCTTGTTTCAGCCTGAGTGGGGGTCCTTCCAGATGACTCGCGCATAATCAACGCAGTATGAGAATTCAAGGAAGGTTTCTGAGGTGTGGAGGGGGTTGATCTCCCGTCGGCTTCTGCAAAGTATCCTCATCGTCCACGATGGCAGATGGAAGATGGGAGAACACAAAAGCTCCCTTGGCGTCGTACGACGCATCTCAAAGCTGGGGGAACATGCTTCATTCAGAGTCATCTAGGGTAGAAATAGAGGATGAGGACGAGGTTGGTGTGGAAGAGACCCTGGCACAAGCTGGTATGTTATGCATCCTCGCTGATGCGTAGCCAAGGAGAGGTCCTCTACGCGCCGCGAGGAGCCATTTGAACGTGGGCGGGCGCAACCACAAAGTCCATTCAAGGCTTCTTGCATCTCAATTCTCATCCTGAGGGTGTGAAGAAGAGACATGTACCGGGGCCACCATCAGCGATTGCAGGTCTGCTCCACATTTTGACGACGAGCGCCACCATTTTGTCTTAGACTGCAAAACGATCACATGGCCTTTTCCCATGCCCTTTCTCGTGAGCCACTAGAAATGGCCTTGGCCTAAGATGGAGATATGCAAGTGCGGCTCTGCCCGTCGTAGTGTGGAAGAATCCGGAGAGTCGAAATCAGAAAGCTAAGATTGCCATGATTGTTGATCTTAAAACCCTTCACCGCTGCGCGAAATGGAAGACGAGTCATTGTTATCGCGATTAAAGATATGGGATAAGTTGACTCAAGTTGATCAGACGATGATGATATTTTTCCGTTACCGCTGGTCATGATGAAAAAGTCGAGAGGTCGATCATGAAGCAGACGCGGGGTGTTTCGTAAGGTTCGTGATAAGACGACGAGGATAGGGTCTGATCTGAGAAACATGACGAGGACGAGGACGGACCGTGGTACGGCTCGTGCTTTCCGCGCCATAGCCACAGACATTTCCCCACCAAGCGTGAGAAATTGACATCGACATCGACATCGACATCCTTGACAACCTGACAAAACAAACTACGAAGTACTCGCAGAGAAGACCTGCACCCCAGCAGATGCATCCCAGACAGCTCTCTAGATAGAGGTAGTACGCGTTTGGAGCGGATAGGCTTCGGACCGTAGATCTACGAAGTAAGAGGCTGCAACTAAGAAACGAGAGGCGTCGGTTGTCAAGGATACGTATGTATACGTATGTATACGTACGTGGGAATCTGCGAGACTCGAAATAGGCCATGGTAGTCAGTGGTAGTCAAAGGTAGGCAAGACCTCAGAAGCTGAGACTAAACGTTAGATGCCTTTGTTGTGGAGTCTAAAGAAGTTGACACCACGCAGACTCACACTACTTAAGCAGGTATTAAAGGCAAAGCTTGGCTGGAACTCGAGATTCACCTCCAACACGTGGTCAGGTATGTTTGTACTCAGCTTTCATGTCTTGCATTCCAATCCACCATGGCAGTCTCGAACGCTGGCCGGCGAATTCAAATGGTCGATATCCGACTACGAGTTTCAAGCCCACCAGCAGCCAGTCAAAACTCGAGGAAGCCCAGGTGGCGTCCGCAAATATGTCCCGGTCAGAATCGACGATGCTTTATCGATGATGGACGCCCTTCTCGTCCTCCATGGACCAATGACATGTGGTCTGGAGGGTCTCTATTTGCAAGATCTACATCCATAGATACCTAAGAAGCATACCTAGAAGCACACCTAGTAACGAGTAAGCATGCCTAGGTAATCGATATGGCTTCGTCGATGACTCCCCTCCTGGTGGCCAATAGTAATACGAAGAGCGCTTTCCTCCATCCAAAGATATCCCGATTCTATCGCAGTAATCGGCATGGCTGCCTGGTCCTTTCTTGCTCTGCCCAAAACAGCTGCAGATTGTTGCAGTGCAGTGCAGATGATACATCATTGCTGTAGTACTTGACTGATCTCCCCGCTGCGAGAAATCCTGCCTTTCGAGCCCTCTATTTGGGAAACTCATCCAAATTGTCCGTAGAGCCACCGAGTCGTTGATGTATAGTTCGTAATGTCAGTCCCACATCTTGCTAGCTCCTTGCACGGGTCCTGCTCTATAGGTCATCATGCTAGCTTTCCTTCTGGTTGTGAATTCGAACTTGCCTGGTCCTGCGTCGCCTGGCCCTACCTGGGCTGCTCTGTCCGTATTCCCAAAGTAGCAGAAGGAGCTCTCTAATGATCTCGGCATTGTCATTGTCGCCACGGAACGGCGCGGATGACGGGCGTTTGATCCTGATTTCTGTCGACTCTTCAGAGCCGTCCTCCGTGCTGCTCGATCAATGAGAGGCGGCGAAGAGTGCGAGAGATGCCAGCTGCAGATGCTGCCTCATCTGGCCTCATCGACCTCCCACCGCGCTAGTAGCTGTAGGAGCAGGGATCCTTTTCCATTGAAGACGCAGCTTCGGTCAGGCTGATCTCTCGTCGCATCTTCACATCTTCGCATCTTCGCTTCTTCCAAGCGAATGCTCTCCCTCTCCTCCTCTGTCCTATCACCTGCCTCCGTGCACTTCTCTAATACAACGTAACCCTTCCTTCTCATTGCTGTTGATTGACTGTTATTGTTGCGCGTCGCAGCAGAAGCCGTCATACGGCAGCAAACTCACACGGTGCTCGGTTCTGGACTGGATCGGACTCGACCATCTCAATCAATCATTGGGAAGCAATCTCGAACGCGATTCTGGAACAGAAATAGCACCATTTGATTGATTGCGCGCGCGCACATCAACCTCGTTGCCATTCTCCCGCTCTCACGGTACCTTGGCCTTTGCTATCGCACCTTCAAACCAGTCCCATCGGAGGATCTCAAGCTGCACTGCTATTTGTTCACAGAACTCGTCTTTCTCCCGTTTAGTCCAATCCAGCTTAGGAGGGAGGGCACCGACGGGAGCTGCCTCCGAGGTACATATCCATCTCTCACCAGCAGCCAGGAAAGACTGGACCAGGACCAGGACCAGGACCAGGACTAGCGACGATTCTCCTGATCCCACGCCCGGCCGCAGAAGCACGTACTTGATGTTGATGGTACGAAGTAGGATTCCTGACTAGCACGACGCCTGCCCAATATAACTTCGAAGTACTTCTATACCACCGGCCCCAGACTCGGTCTCGTACGCGGTGGCTGAATGGAGATAAGTTTGGTCAGCAACACGCAGGGCGAGCCGTCTCCCTTTCGCTGACTTTATTCAGCCTACCGCGGCAACACATCAAGCGACGAATGAATGACCTTGGTCCCTCCTCGCCGACCACAGACGTTCGTGGAGAGAATTGCTAGCGACATACTTCGTAAGTGGAAAGAGAGTTACATTACCTATTGCGCGCAGGAAGGAAGAGCACGCACGGCGCGGTCATCTATCACGGTCCCATCGAGAGGTGACTTCTGGTGCCGACGTCGTCCAGTCTGACAGCCTCCCGCTCTCCGATTAACGAACCATCCATCCAACGAGGCTCGGGTATAGAGCGAATCCACGTTGCGCTCCCTTGCTTGGATGACTTGCTGCAGATTCCAGAAGCCAGACGTAAGCCAGACGCAGAGCAGACGCAGAGCAGACCAGAGCAGACATCGTTTGATTCCTCCCGACCCCGAAGAGCAACGCAAACTGCAGTCACTGCACGCAAGCAAGCAAGCAAGCACGTACGCAAGCCGGTCAGCTCTCGGACGCCGCGACCGTGTTTGGTGCTGACTACTTGGTGTTTGTCTCTTGGACACCTTGCGCCTGCGCCTGCGTTTGCGTTTGCACTTACAGTACTTGTACAGTACACAGTACAGTACACTTGCACTTGCACTTGCGGGAACTGTGCTTTGCAGCCGTTGGAAGTACTGTACTGTACGTACAGCTACTTCGTACATACAGAAGCTGCAGACCTGGCAGCTGCAGCGGTTGCTCGCTCGCAGAAGCAGGCCCCGGCGCGCGCTGCTCTCACCCAACTCTCACCTATCGTCTATCGTCTGGCCTCCCCTCCCTCATCGATACTCCGTACATAGGTCGACATCTCGAGACTCGAGGCTACCCGCCTACCCCATATCGAAGCAGATACCACAATCTCGCCAATCGCGCATCTACGGCGCGCATCGACACTGATCGCGAAGTGGACCTTGGAATTGCACTTGCTGGTCGCGCACCCGTGGGCTAGACAAGGACTGGGACGGCGACGTGACCAGGACCTCCAAGCTTGATATCCGATTCATCTGCTGTCCACGACTACTACTACTACTGACCGCGACCGCCAGCCTTCCAGCCTTCCAGCTTGCCCGTCGTCATCGTCCTTGATCTCGGCGGCGCAATTGACTACGGAGTACTGGCTCGACTCTTGTCAGCTTTTCCTGCTTCTCGACGTCGACGGCAGACCGACCTATCAACGCAAGGGGCCGCCTCGAGGTAGCGTCTGTGGCAGCGAGCTTTCGCCGGGACTTTGCGCAGCTATCACTCATACACGACTAGTACTCCGGACTAGAGTACCACCAAGTTGTCCGTCTCCGCCTATCCTGGTTTCCTGGCTCCCGTCTGACGATTACTACGTATTATTGTCAGCTCTGCTATATTCCCTCCCGGCTGGTTGTCGCTTGAATCGCTTCTTCGCTTCTTCGCCTCTCGCCGCCCCCGGAGATCGTCTCCTGCGCACCATCCACCATCCATCACCCAACGGTCGCATCCCTTCTGTCCCCTCCCCTCCCCTCCCACCACATCCAAAAGCTCCCCTCCATCCCCCTCCTCCTCCGCGCAGAGCCTCCCAGAACCCTTCTCGAGCCACTCAGACGTCGAAATCGCCCTCTTCGTCCCAGACCACCACCACCACCACCACCCGCTCTTCCCAGCTTTCCCAGCTTTCCCCCAGCCACTCACTCGCCCATCAGCGACAACCTCCCAGCCCAGCCCAGCCCAGCCGAACTCGTTCATCCTCCCTCCCGCTCTGGTCCCCTGCACCACCCCCAAGAGGCCACTCCCACTGGCGCCCGCAGGGTCTTGAGTCTTGACAAGCAGCGCAGAAGCCGTCTTCTGCGGGCACGGCGAGCAAAGTGGTCCACAGGTCCACAGGTCCACGGGTCCACGGGTCCGTCGATTTACTTACTGTATGAGAAAGAGCCTCCCGCACCGCACTGCATCGCCATTCGTGGGGCAGCGCAACCAACGCGACCGCAGCGACCACCCTTCAACTGGCATATTGGGTTGCCCACCTCCATCCCAAACTCGCGGGTCTTTGCCATCGCTGCATCCAATCCGTCTTGTCGAACCTCCAACTCGTCGTGAACCGCGAACGCTCGTCTGTCGTCGAGTCCTCCCCCTCCATCAACAGCCGCCGAGGCCAATCATCATTGCAACACCAAATTCTTATCCCCGTCGACCCGGATCGCTTACAGTCGATGCAGCTTCGGACTTTCTATGCAGCTGAGCCATCACTCATCTACAACTTTGCGCTTCCGGGCGCAAACGCGCTGAGGCCACAGCATTTGGGTGTGCATCGCCGACGACGTGAGGGTGTTTGGCTCGCTCGTTCGCGCCTCCCGTGGCCATGTACTCGACGCAAACGACCAACGGACTTGGAGTCACTGACGGCTCAGGTACGATCAATCCCGCTGCCCTCTCAGGTAAGATGCCTATCGCAGATGACATGACGAAGCTTCTATAAGCTTGCGCTCGTAGTTGGTGTCGCGATAAAAGGATCGAATCGAGGTGGATGTGGCGATATTGCTGTGACTAGTCGCTGATGTTTATGCTGTAGGAGTATTGGCCAATCCCGCTGGGAACATAGATCCAAATCAGATCCCGCGAGGTATCAAGCGCAGTCGTTCGCCCGACCAGTCCGGGGAGCTGCATCACGGTGATAATTGGGGAGATGGTGGTATGTTGTTGATAATCCAATGATCGCAATATTGTTTCCCACGACGACCAATGTTGCGCCTGTGGCCTTGTGCTACGCGTCCGCGCTCCCTAATTAAAGTCCCTTTACTGACGATGTCTCATATTAGGTGACTCAAAGTCACGAAAACGAGGACGACCGATGAAGCCAACACGTCCTGGCGTACCAGAAAGTCCAAATCAACTACCAATGCCTCTCCCTCAACAGCCGCAGACCATTCCACCACCGCAAACCCCTCAAGCGCAAACGACAAATATCCCTCCTCAGTTAAGCAACGTCACTCCCACACAAGCTTCACCACCACCGAAAGCGACTCCTACAAAGACAGTTATCAAAGCTCTCCCCACGGTGCGTGACCATACTACGGATCAGCTAGGCCCAGAAGGCGATGAATACGTGCCTCGAGAATACGATGATGCGGGTGAGAAAAAGGTCACTGGAACTGGACACCTTCTAGAGGGGCGCGACTACAAATGCCGGACATTTTTCGTGCCAAACAGAGGTGATAAGCTCTTCATGCTTGCAACCGAGTGTGCGCGCGTTCTAGGTTACAGGGATTCCTATCTGCTATTTAACAAAAATCGATCTTTATATAAGATCATCGCGACGCAGGCTGAGAAGGAAGACTTGATCCACCAGGAGATCTTGCCGTTCTCATATCGATCTCGCCAAATCGCGATTGTCACTGCCAAGTCCATGTTTCGACAATTCGGTAGCAGGGTGATTGTGAATGGAAGACGAGTGAGGGATGATTATTGGGAAACCAAGGCTCGTAAGCAGGGTTTCACCGAAGAAGATATGGCGGGAGAGAAACGACCTGGTGCTGCAAAGGCAAGGGAGTCTGCCGCGGCAGAGGCAAATGCAAACGCCTCTCTGGCGCTCGGTCATCATGGAGATATTGTTTACAGCAACAATCCAGGTCATTTCCCTACCCATCCGCAAGGCCCACAACCGCAAGCAGTCCAGCCAGGTATGATTGGCGCACCAGGAAGCGCGACTACGCTTCCGATGATCACATTGGCACCAGAGCAAGCCGATATGCGTTTGAGAGATTATAGCAACATTCAGCGCCCACGACAAGAAATTACCGGCCCAGCTTACCAAGACCGAACCCAGACGAGCCCACCCACAGATTTGTTGTCTGGGGCCCATCAAGCCGCGGAATACAATAAGCAAGTCAATTCTCAAAGAAGCAGAAGCACGGATTTCCTTGATCGACGATGGCGACAACCACATGAGCCTCCTCCAAACCTGGTGCAGCAACCGGTGGGAACCAACGACGGGCTTCCCCCGGCACAAGCTCTACAATCCCCACGAACTACACAAAGCAGCGTTCAACAACCGGCCATGCCTCAGTCCACGGGACAACATATGATTGCTGGTCAAAACTATTCCCAGGCTTCACATCAACCAAATCCAATTGCTCAATCACCCATGAGGTCTACAATTCCAGGACCCATGAGACCGGATCAGATGGGTCGATCTCCCGGATTGCCAATGGGAACCAGCAACCTCAATCAAGGAGGAAACCCTTATGCATTCGCTCCTCAGACACAACAAATGTGGCCTCCATCTCAAGCCCAACAATCCCCTCAAGGCTATCCTAGCTATACGCCACACGCCTCTCAACAGTCCCCTCATCTTCAGCAATCGGCGCATCAGCCTCCACCGCAACTTCGACATTCTGGTAGCAACCCTCAAATGCAACCAGCTTTGCAGTATCCAGGCATGCAAGGGCTCGGACAGGGTTATCCCGCTCCAGGAAGAGGTCTCTACCAACCAGACCAAGGGTCACAGCAGTTTATGCAACCAACCACAACTGGCGCTCAGCCAGGAGCCCAAAATTGGGCAACACAACAACCCCCCGGATCAGCTACATCTTGGGGTTGGACAGGCCAAGGCCAATGACAAAGTTCACAGGGAGCATCGATAATTATGTCTCACGACGAATGACTTGATGATGTGGTGAGTTTGTAAATGACTAGAATAAGGTCTAGATATGGCATCATGATGGGATAAGACGACGATGCTGCAGACAGATACCCCGAATGACGAATTGAAGGATGTGGATAATTTGTACTTTGAAGTACTCATCTGGTTGCATCAGGCCAGGTAGAGGAGTTGGCGTATTGTTTTTCGAGGTGGATCTCCTTGTGTTTTTCGTCCTCTATGCTACTTCTTGTATAGTATATTGGCTTACCGCATTGAATCTGGGTTTTTTGGGGTTCTCTGCGGCCATTTTTTACATACGCACTAATACCTGTCGTTTAAATGTTTAATCCTTCCTTTCATTCAGCATAAGCACTCACCTACACTGCACTGCTTTTATAACTGGATACACCCCTGTTCTCCTTAATACTTTTCATTAAAATATGTGTTGCTATTTTTCCAATTGGGATAGGATGCGCGTGGGAGATTGCAAAGCAAGCATTGGCATTTCATGGTTGGAATATTGTTGTTTTTCATATTTTAGGGATATCTTGGGTATACACACGTCTGCTCTGCTTTGCATGCATTTTTTGTTGGATTCTGGATGCCTACAAGGGGCTGGCGGGATAGGGACTTGCGAAACATCATCGATCGAGGAGTTGGATGGAAATATTTTGTGCCCCCTTTTTTTCCCCGACTTTTATTCTACTATTATTTACTTTTTTTTGTTGATGGATGGGATTGCTCATCGTCTTCGTCTTGCTGACTTTGCTTGCTTGATTACCTACGGGTTCTTGATATACCTCTTTTTTTTTTCTTGCTCGATCGTTGGCTGCTTGGCTAGTATAGTATTACAGTATAGTAGGAATCTATAATATTCTTGGTTCTTTGGTTTGAATATATGTTTGATATCGTGTATATCTATAACGGTGTATAATTAATTGTGAGGGATCTTGACTTGCGAACTTGCTGCTTACCTCCCAACCTCGCCACGTTTTTCTGAGCGTGGGATCTGGATGTTGGTGAGTCCTCCTCAACCCCTAGCTCATAATCCGGTACGTATCCATGCCCGCTCGCGAGCTGCGTAGTATGATCGTCTATTTAATACCAGACATATCAAGGCTATATAGTCGGTATTCAAGCCAGATATTAGGGTTATATAGAATAGAGGTATTATACTATACTATACCTATCATCTACATCATACGACCTATCATCTCGACAAACCACCTATAGCTACTTACATACATACACCAAGTATCATATCCATCTATGCAACATCTATACTTCAACTAGTCTATACTATCACCCCATACTCGAGGCTTAATATACCGTTCCTTTCATCCTATAGTACTGTATCTTGTCCTAATCGTATTAGCGAGACTGCTAGGTTGAGATCGACGGGATTCGGATTCGGAAAACCTATACGGGTTTTGGAGGATGGGAAGGGGGAGATGCTGAGGAAGGAGGAAGATGTAGAAGGTTTATTAGGTGTTTTGCGTGGATTCGGATAGAGTAGATTGTTGGAGTGTCTGTTATGGGACTTCGTCGTTGGGCACTTGGTTTTATGTTGTAGGAGTATGGAGAGTGATCGAGTCCTATGATGGGATATTAGAGTGTCGGTATGTATGTAGCTTAGGAATACTAGATATACCACGAGCGAGTCTATAAGCTCTTACTAGCAATTAAACATTTCTGATATCATACTTCATGAAGATAACATCGTTACGCTCCTAACGCCGACCACCTGGTATATATTGTATATCAACCACCAAACAGGTGCGCAGACGCTACGAATCCCAAATCGGTCCAAAAGCAGGCACGCCACGACTCTCCAACTCATAAACAACATGTTTCGTCAAGTGCTTATTACTAACACAAAACACCGCCTCAGCCTTCTCTTCCCTATACAGTCCATACGCCAACCTCACCAGGTCTTTGCGGCCCACAGCATGCGTATCGATGACCATAGCTCTCCCATCGATCTGCAGCACAGCATCGCAAATCTCGTCGCCGAAGGTATGTCTCGGCTCCGGCGCGCTCCAGAGGATACGGACGCGCGTGGCTGGGATTTTAGACAGCGTGCCAAGACAAGGACCGATTCCCGAGCCGGTTGTGACGATGATCACGGATCGGAAGAGCTGTGCCATGCAGAGGACGCCGACGGTGGGGATGCCGCGGGTGTAGTAGAAGTGTTTTGGGTTGTTGACTGCTCGACGTGTCCAGTCTCCTGCGTTGCTTACGATGAGGGAACCGCCGTTGCCGGAGGGACTTGGGATGCAGGCGAAGGAGTGCCATTCTTTTAAAGGTGCGTCGGCGATGCGGTAGACGACGCAGTTAGAGACTTGCTCGGAAAGATGGAGACGGATGGCGTGGACGCCTACGCCTAACCTTTCGGGTGTGATGGTGAGGCGACGGAGACGGAACCAGGGGAGGGCGACGTGGAAGCAGGATAAGATTAGGAGGTAAAATGCAGGGAGTTTGGTCAGTTCGGCGCCTGGTGATGAGGGGCCTGCTTGGTGGCCTAGGGCTCTGGTGAAGAGATATAGTTCAGCCCAAAAAAGAACTAGGACTATCCAGCCTCCGAAACGGTGGATGGATTCGAAGGTATTGTGGGAGTTTCCGCGGACTAAGGGATAAGCTGTTATGATCATTGTCCAAAGGATAAGCAGGATGATCGTGGAGGAGAGGAGGACTAAAGGGTCCGCTATACGATAACTTTTGTATTCGAATGCTAGGATCAAGGACAGCAATGAGAACCATAAGACGGAACATATTGCTGTTCCGCTATGTAAACCGCCGTATTCGTAGACTTTCGCTAGAGATCGACGTATTCGCAGAGGTGTGGAGTGTGGTACAAACCAAATTGCCCTGAAAAGGATATTTATTATATAGTCCTGCCGGATGAGGACTGCGATGAAGAGGTTGAGGGAGAAAGCGGTGGATATGTCGACTAGTAATGGAGAGTATTTGGAACGTCGATGCATGGTTATGATGCGGTGACCTTGCCATATGTTGATTACTAGGACGGAGAGGAAGATTCGGCGGTAGACACCAAATGCTGTGTATCTCGCGAAGCGGAGGAAGAGACCTCGTGGTGGGAGTATGGTCGAGGGGGGATGTACTTCTAGGAAGTTGTCGGGTCGAGAGCTTTGGATGTCTTTGAGCTCATTGTTTCGTAGGAAAGACTCGAGCTCGGCTGGGTCGTCCATCCTGTATAGTTTACGCTTACTTCACTGTCTCCATTCCAAAACTCCTGCTGACAGTCTATAACACTTCCTTTCTCGTCTCGTCTGCCTCTGCCTTCGCCTTTGTGTAAGTCGTAGGAATTGTGAATTAAACAGTGCGAATTGCTGTCTCATCCGCGTCCCGACTATATCGCTGGTCTCGTATTAAGTCGGTGATGGTCTCCAAATTGCGCGCTGTGCCAACTTCCTCAGATCATAATGTTGAATCATCCGTATTGTTGCTCGATGGATTGACGTCGTTCTCTGGATTCTAGGGTCTATCTCTCGGTCTCCCAGACTCGAGAGCCAAGTCAGACCACTAGCCCGATCGTGTTCGCCCTACGCTCCCCAATGAAGAGTATCCAACATCTTCCGTCGTATGTTCTGATCTAAGAATTCGAAAGTGTAGTAGTGGGAATGCGGAAGAAAGGTGTAAAGGGAAGAATATCACTTACAAGGTGGGGCTGACCTACCTGCGTCTGCGTAGGGCGAGGCGATTCACGTGCGAAGCCATCCCGCCTGCGCCTAGTCAATAGGAAGTGTACGGGAGGAGTAAGGAAGTCTTAGCTGAATGGATGTGACGCTGCTGAGAGGTTGTGCGGAGCTCCGATGATGGAGCTATATTGACCCGCTAGTATTAAAGGGGCTCTCGCTTGATGGCTGCCAGGCGGTGAGGAGTCTCCCTCGTGTTTGACTGATATACAGTTTATCATTCTCTTCCAATTACGACCAACTAGATATTTCCGGGTATTTCGATGGCAAATTTGACTACTATACAGAAGACATGGCTGCTACTCCAGCATAGCTTCGACATATTTCGAGATCCATGGACAGAAGCGCTTTTTAAGACTTGAGGTCCTCGTACTGTGAGATGAGTAACTATCAAGATTGTCGTGTACTCCGTATATGGTTGTTTCTTTCTCCCCTTTCTAACAAAGCAGAAACATCATGCTTTGACCTATATTTTTCTTTGTGGTCTAAACAACTTTCATTGTCGGCATCTTTCAGTACGCGGGCTATGGAGGTGCTTTGTAGTGTCGTCAGAACAATACAATTCAGCAATTAATATATCTTTGGCAGGCTTCCGTGCGAGGCCTCCCTCCAAGCTCGCATCAACGTCAAGCCTGAACAGCTTTTTACAATATATCTCAAAACGACATACACGATACATAGAGCAACGTTATGTTGGAGCACTGGACCTTTGGTGTAGAGCTGGAATTTACGTTGGCTGAGGTATTGCCCGGAGACCCTCTCCCAGACCCATCTGAGACTCGCATTACCTCTTTCCAGGGCCCCAACTCATCCCTCGACCGTTTCTTGCCTTACTGGGAGCGTAACCTTCCAATTGAAACGGCTCGCAACGACGGGTCAGCCGAGGGTGCGGTCAGGGAGGCTATAGGTCACATTTGCCAAACACTAAGAGTAGCCGGTTTCAAAGTCCAACCTATAGACAGTTATCAGATTCCCGACGACACTTCCCAATGGCAAGTTAAGGAGGACCTCAGTATTGCGCCCCCAGCAGATATTGAAGAGTGGGAACAGGGCTACATTTGGCATAGGATAGAAATAGCATCTCCTGCTTACTACTATTGTGCAGCATCTTTGAAAGCAATTCAAGAAGTATGCTCACTCCTAACCAGCACTTATCTCATTAACACAAATAAGAGTACAGGATTACATGTCCACTGCGGTAGTTTCACTGGAAACTCTTCGTTCTCGACCCTCCAAAAAGTCATGGCTTTCTTGTGGGCCTTCACACCTCAATTAAATACAATACACCCTGCCCACAGGCATAAGGATGATACTGATGGTTTTGCTCGAAGTATACGACAGGGCTCACGGCTCGCGATGAAGCGAAAGCAACCCGGCAAAGCTAGCGCTACACCAACCAAAGGAGTCGCCAAAATCCTCGAGTCGGTATCTGTGCTGGAGCTTATTAGCCATTGCGCAGCACCATACGAGTGTGGTAGGATGATGGCGTATAATTTACAGAATTTGCTGCCAGACACAAATGGGATCCCAAACAGACCGACTATCGAATTTCGCCAACACGAAGGTTCTCTGGATGGAGAAGCCATCGTGAATTGGATTCAAACGGTAGTAGGAATTGTCGACTTCTGTCACCGATCTGCCCCAGGACCTTTCAATGATCTGCTAGAGACCTCAACTAGCAATGAAGTCTGGCAAAAGCAGTATGATGGGAGAGACAAAGAGAGGCAAGCGCTCCACGGTCCTATCTTAGCAGAGAAAGACCTGACCCTTACTGATCTTCTTCAACATATAGGACTACGTGGCCCAGCAGCCTATTATGAAAGGAGAGGACTTCACCAGACTCCAGACAACGTACTGACTACCAAAAGTTCTCGGTATACAGAAACGATGTGGCGCTACGAAGAAGACACTAATATGGACCCGGAGCTCAAGAACCAATGTAGAATTTTACGAGAGATCTTCGAGGTCCTTGACAAAACCACGCGGTCTAGAAAACATCTAGAAGAGGATGTCGGTCTCGGAGATAGGCCATTTGATCCTCAGGCTTCATATTGGCCTATCCACCATGCATGGCTTGACCTCGATGCCACCACCGACGAGGCTGATTCTGACGTATCTGTTCTCGAGAGTGATAGGGACGAAGAGGAGAATTTCAACCATGGGGACGACCTGGACTATGAGGATATTGCGGACACCGCTTCGTTGAACTCATTTGATTCTGAAAGCCCAATGTACATGAAGCGTATTATCAACCAGTCGACAATTGCTCCTGGTTCTAGGTGTTCTTCCCCTTCCTCCTTCAGTTCCCCTGCTTCGATCTCTTCAACAACAACCAATTCTTCATGGGAAGTTCCAGACGCCAAACTTCTTGCGAACATGATCGAAGAAGCAGACAAGTACCCACGCCTCGGAAATCCAGACACCGATCCACAACCTAACACCAGAGATCCCTCCACCCGGCTCCACGGTCTGAGCATCAACGAGCTCATTCCCGAACTCCAAGCATCAGTATCACGCTCACGATCCTCAAATTCGGAGTCCATAGCTTCAGCTCCAGGACATGCAGGTGTCGACAATTCGCTTTTGAGCAGTCTCGATCGTTCAGATAATCCCGCTGAGGCAGCTGCATTCCGCAATCTGTGCGCCGAGCTAGGTGAGACGGCATTTTCTAAGAAGGAAGATGTGGATAGGATTGAGCGCTGGATGTCAGAGGTCACAGGTCCGACGGAGCCTGAGGGTTTTATGGAAGTCGAGGATTATAAGGAGGAATAATAAGGTAAGAAAGTATAAGTTGTTGGATGGTGAGCAGGAGCAGTAAGTCCTCTTTTTCTCTCCTCCAATCCCTATTCTCCCTATCAAATGATTTTCCCGTGTCGCATCTCCTAGCCCATGTCAAAGTGTAATGAAAAATAAACCTCACCAAGTGCCATTCTAATTCCGCTAATTCCAAGGTGATCTCCTTGTGTTTATAAGAAGTGTAAGAATTCAGACCTTCTAAGTCCAAGCCTATATTTAGCGATATCATGGCGAATTTGTTTCATTAATACAACTGCATTACAGCACATGCAATCTTGACACTTGAGCAGATGATCAGTACCGTATTCTCAAAACCCAGCTTCCATTCTTCGCTTCTCACTTCGGACGTTCAGATCGCCCATTATCCCAATCACATCCCATAAAACTTCCCAGCAGCACAGTCAACCACCTAGTAACTATAAACAGACTTAACCTGATCCGTCCCATTCTCCGCCATCCACTCCGCAGCCGCACAATACCCCTTCATCTCATGACTCTGCGGCCCAAACAAGTCCTCAAACCTCCCTATCACAGCATCAGGCAAGATATACTTATGGCCTCTCCACGCTCGAAACGACATGTGGTGATCAAGTTGAGTTTCATCCTTATGGTTGACGAAATCCCACGCTTTGATTCCGTGCGACTCGTATAGCGTGTTGAGTTTAGCGCAGTATCCTTGATCGGCTGAGGCCATGGCTGCGAAGGTATAGTGTGATACCAGGCTGTGGAGCGAAGAATCGTTTGCCCAGGCTTGAGGAGAGGGACTTGCGGTGCCGTGGATCTGGCGGATGTGTTGGAGAAGTGAAGGGAATGCTAGTGTACTTACTCCTCCGCCCATCGAGAACCCAGTGATAATTATTTTCTTTGGGGACTTAATCGCTTTCACTGCGTCCTCTATCGCTCTTATGATTGAAGGGCTCATCGAGTGCCACATGTCCAGATAGAAGCTGTGGACTCTTGCTTCGTCGACATAGACATTGAATGGAACATCCCACGAGTTTGGTCCTGTCGCTTGGTCCCACAAGTTTTTGTGGGTGTCCTCTGGTGACGAGCCTAGGAAGGCGAGTGTGATGACATCGCCGTTACTAACGAGAATTGCGCTTCGCCCAGTGTTGCAAGTCGTGTGGAACTCGTCAACGGCGAGGTGGGGGTTGTTGTAATGAATTTTCAATATGCTTCTTATGGCCCCGATACTTTCGATACCTGACGCTTTGGCTAAGATATACGCCGCTTCCTTGACCTCTGTCCAGTCTCCTGTGCCGTTGTTGAGTCTTGCAAGAGGCATTTCGATGAGAGACTATCGTGACAATAGTACGTGAGTAGTATTCTGAGGTAGTGTAGAACTGGAATGGTCAATACCGTTGGCAGACAACAGGGAGCTTCTTTGACACTACGAAAAGGTCCTTAAATAAGGGCCTGAGTGGTGTGATTATGTCCAAGGAAGAAAGAAGCATTTGCATATCAGGAGGGGTAATATAGTCGTTTCGATGGGAATGATTGCACTGCTAGTCAATGGGAAACTTACAAGTTCCAAAACCCACGAAGTGCAAACATGACCGTAAGCTCGCGTATCTAATAAAATCCTTTAGGGTAAGACAGCTGACTCTTCAATTTGAGGCGGCATATTTGCTACTAGAACGAATCTACTTCTCGTTTGTGCTCGACACAGCAAATGCGAGCGCGTGCATCAACAAACACTTCAATAGTATCGAATTATATCAGACAGAAAAAAGTTTACCCCGTCAGTATATTACTCTAGGAAGATCTGCTGATTCAATGGATTGGTGGCTCGCTCGAAGAGTGTGTTTACAGCCCCTGGTTACATTTCTATGCTGTTCCATTTCTCGCTTAATGCTAGATACTTGTGTCACTGTTCTTTGTGTCTAGGAGGATGTGGGTTACGACATAGTGTTTCTAACTGTGTGAAGAACAAAGACACGCATGTACACTTTAGAAATTCTCACTGTTTAAATATTGTTGAACTTGCTGTGAACAACTATATCGCGCTCCTGTTTAGGTAGAATAGTCAACAGCAACATGTATATATATCCCACCTCGATACATTATCTCCTTCACCAACTAAGCTCCCTACTCAAAAACTGGCAAACATGTTCCGATTCATCGGCACCAAGCTCGGCGCTCTAAGCGCAGGTCTCCCCCTACCCCTCCCCTCCACCTCCAAACTTCCCATCCGCACCCCCTCAAACACCACCGCACCCTTCCCAATCGGCTCCCCTCCTACCGTCACAGTAATAACGGAAAAGCCCGACTTGATAGATAATCCATGGCTGTATGTTAGTCTAGCCTTGATGGGAGTGTTGTCCGTCTTCATTGTCCATATGTTTTACAATCTGGTTGTCCAGTGTTCAGAACGAAGAAAGGCAAAGAAAAGGGCAGGAATTAGAGGAGCATCACCTAGTGGACTGGTAGAGGATGAGGAAATGGGGCAGCGAGAGGGTGAGGGTGCGGAGGCTCATTGGTGGGGTCCGGGTGGGAGACCTGATGATGAAGCACCTATCCGCCGTCCTGCTGAAGGTAGGTCATGAATGCAATTCTGCCAAAATTTGATTCTTCGAATGATTACCATGGAGTGTCAGTTTAGGCCTTCGTAGGTCGATCGATAATTGCAATTTTTCTAACATTTTGATGTCTTCGAATGAAGACAATGAGATTTATAATAATAAAGACTTTTGAGAAATAAGAACAGACCCTTTACGCTATGCTTGAGAAAATGAAACAATTCTAAGAAAGAGACGTCAATATTCCTTTGAGTTGCGAACCAGTGTTCTTTATCAGATACTCAACAATGTAATTTGAGAATTGCATGGTGGTAATCAATTGTTGTGATCAAGTAGACTGTGTAGGTCGTCAGATGATGAATTCTTAGCAACATGTAGCAAGCGAGTGTCTGCTTCCAGCCACAATGTCAAGCAGCGGTCCCACAGTAATAATCAACTAGATATGTCACATATCCATCTTCTCGCGAAAAACGTACATTATCGTGAAGGAGTTCCTCGAAAGTAACACGAAAAGTATGGCAGCTCAGAAGATCAAGAGAGCAGCAATCGAGATGTTTTCCAGAACCTATATGTGATAGATCAAAAGTTACGAGTGTCCATTTCTTCGATGTCGTTGTGACGAGGGCGCAGGCACGGACTATTTCCTTCAGCTCGGTGCAATAATATCCCACGCATCCCAGGCGAGCACTAATTGCATTTTGATCTTTAATAAGACATGTCGACAAGCTTTAACATTTCGTTTCCAATTGGCGGCTCACTACTGACCCGAGCGTTGGAGTGGTAGTTTTATTATGATAACTAGACTTTATCTACCGACGATGGCGGTGATGCAATTTCGATACGATTGGGAGACAAAGATAGTACGATATAGTCTTTGGAATTGCTCTTACATGCAAGATACTTCTATGCTTATCATTTCCGTGTTGATTGCATATTTCTTATCGACTAGCATCTTAAGGAAACGCTAGTAATCACGAAGCCAGTCGGGCTTTCCAATTCGTTGATATGTTTGTATGCATTTCTAAAAGTAGAGAGCTCAATCGAATGAACGAGAGCACAAACGCCAGATCTGCCTCGGCAGCGATGCTTTTCCCAATTCGTAAACCAGTACGCCATCGTCAATCAATTCCACGGTTCTTCATACGCCACCGCCTATATCACTGAAGAATCTCACAAGTGCCATCGCACAGAGAGCAGCCGCACTCCCAACACACACCATCTTAACACCACCCACACATCCCCCCCGAATCCTCTTTGGTCCCTCCCAACCTACGACAGCACACTCCTTCACGTACCCAAAAACGAAGAGGGCCAGAACCATGACGCCGATAGAGATGTACAGGCCTTTGTAGACTTCGTCGAGGTCTACACATAGGTACGGAATTAAAGGAAGAAGACCACCGAGAAAATACGCAAGCGCAATCGTACAAGCCGACACGAGCGCGCGGGAAGAAGGTGGCTCCTCGGAACAATGTTCGAATTGCATAACGAAATCAACCAGGCGGGGCGAGTTAGCAAGATGTGTCGTCAGTTCTGTGAGGGTGTGCTGGGGGAGATCATAAGGTTTAAAGACTCCCTCAATGCTGTCCATGACGGCTTGGGGGTCATTGGCAATTAAAGCCTGAGTTTCCTCGCGCTGAGCACGGTAGGATGCACTATTGGATATTAGCTAATGCTCCATTTTAGGATTTGTTTGAACTGACTCTTCACTTTGCGCGCCGAGATATCCTCCCACTCCCATCGAGATAGCACCAGCAACGAGCTCCGCAAAGCCTCCATAGATAACCACATGCGTGTTTCCCAGCGCAGACAGTCCAGCTGTCAAAGCAAAAGGAACCGTTAATCCATCTGAAAGCCCAATCGTCGCATCAGAAATAATACGGGCATCGATGCGGAACCCTTTCCTGGAATTGGCCTTTGCGGTTTTAGAGTCGGTGCTTTTCTGAGATTCCAGATCGTCTGAGCTGCCAACGGTGTCCTCCCTCATACGTCTTTCGCTGTCCGGCGTGCCATTGTTGCTTCTATCAGCGGCACTTAATAATGGTTGTTGAGAAGCTATACTCCAATTCGGCGATGTGGTTCGTTGTATAGGCGTGACTTCTCTCCAGAGGAAGAAATTCTTCAGTCCAACGAGCGACATTGTTTTGATTGCAGTAGGCGACTTTAGTTGTGGTTTCCGTCTTCTTACAATAGTCCTCGCGGCTCGTGACGCTGACGAAGAAGACGAATTGTGGCGACGTTCTTGAAGATTACTCACGTCCTTACTATCCTGGTCTAGCAAATCGTGGTGTGTCATCGAATCTCCAGCGAGGTGTTTGGAAGTGGCCATCTCTATTATATCCCCAGCGACTTCTTCGATCCTGCATTCAACAAAGGCTTCCTCGCACAATTCACGTCCAGCTTCGAAATCATATATATCCCTCTTCTGATTCGTCCGCGTGCTCAATGCGCGGCCGCTGATTGGCCGGGCCACATCAACAGAAACTCTCAAAGCCCCCACTCCAATGAAAGACCGAAGCCCGTCGGCTCGAGTCGTGGAGTTGTTACGGCGGAGATGAATAATGTCGACACGCTTATTTGATGCGCGCGATGGGGTGGAGAGCGAGTATGCAGGGAATACGCCTCAAAGCTTGTCATCCAAACGACGAGACAATTTTCGGAGCCTCTATATTAGCCGTCGTTAGGTAGGACCCGGAGATAATATAGAGTTTAAGACTTGTATTTTGGAAGTTCTAGATCCAGCTCTTTTTTCTTAAACTCCTTGGAGATGATTAAAAACCAACTAATGATTTGATTCGTACGCGAAAAGAATGAATTGATAAATAATATTTTTCTGCACCCTCACGCTGTTTGTCGGCTATTCTATGTGCTACCTCTACCCCATCCCTCTCAACGGGTTTTCTCTCGGCTCTTACTCGCTTCTTGCTCGCAGATTCAAGATCAACTCGTGGTTGCATCATGCATGTATGTACTGTACCACGGTACAGTAACCATATGGCGGGACTACATGCAGCTCCTCCAACCATCCGACCAGTGCATTTGCCATTTCCAGCAGCTCGCAGCTGATGCGCGAGATATTGCGCGCGAATACTATTCCTTGGTACTTTTGAGTATGGGTTTTAGAATACGGGATAGAAGCATTCGGTAGATTGGAGTCTGTTAGTTAGTGGAGAGGTTTATGTGATCGAGGGTCTACTTGATTGTAATCAACCACCCTTCTTGTATATATGTCGTATTCCATCGTGGACGTCATAGTCGTACGAGATCTAGAAACGTGTCTGCTTGATTATGTTGATTGCCTACAGCATGGCGGTAGCACAACATTTGGAGGCGTTCCCTAGCCATGGCAAGAGCGTTAATTCACAGATCACATTTCGAATATGCCACTAGAGTATCCATCAAAGCGCTGAAGTCGTCACAATTAGTCAAGTTTCTCATAATAATACATTCATATCCCTTAAGACGCTCTCTGAGCGATCAGACACAAGCAACATACATATTGTCTAAGTCTAATGGTCTAAGTCTACCAAATCAGGGATTTCTATCCATACGGTATAGTATACATTGCTCACCCTGTAATACCAGTATTATTTACTTCCCATCTTTCTTTACAACCGTCTCATCCTCCTTTTCCCCACCCGTCTCCTCCTCGTCTTTTCCATCCGTCTCCTCCTCCTCCTCCTCGTCCTTTCCACCCTCTCCTCTCTCAGCCAGAGAACCAGAAGTTCTCTCTTCAGCGGCGACCTCATCTAAAGCGATCTCCACGGCAGTCTCGCCATTCTTTGCCGGGCTGGCATCGACATCCGAACCCCGTGCTTTCCTTCCCCAACCACCGCTCCATCCCAACCATCCCTTCTCCCATGGCCCTCTGGCCAACGCGACTAACATGGCACACCCAATAAAGCCCATGCTCGTCGCTCCACTACCCTTCCATCCGGCAGTGGCATACACCTTGTTCCCAACCGCGGTTCCGGTAAGCTGGCCGCAAAAGACGGCGACCATGAACGCGGTATTGACTCTATTCCTTGCTTTTGGCGCGATCTTGAAGACGGCTGTTCGGTTGGCGATCTGCGAGGTTTGAATGCCGAGGTCGAGGAGGAAGGCGTTGATTATTGGGCCGGCGAGGGAGATCAGACCTACGAATGTGCCGATGGCGAGGGAGATGAGCATGTAGGTCAGACCGAGAAGGATCGAGTAGAGTGGTGGGAGACGGTCGATTACTAGACGTGCTGGAAAGATGTGTTAGTTATTAGTCTTCGAGAAGTTTGAGGACGACAGTTATGTAGGATGGAAAGGGGTTCGTACAGTAAAGAGGACTCAATAATATAGCCCCAATCCCAACTAGCGCGAACAATCCGATGGTAACGCTGTCATATTCATACGGCTTTCCCGCCAACAAGAATGTCAAGGTGGTCCAGAAGCTCGTGAACGTGCTGCTTGTTAAAAAACCTATGGCACATGCTTGGACCAATAGTGGCTCTGTCCACAGCAACTGCCCTATCGACCATAAGATGCGGAAATAGGAGATTCCCGAGGGATTGGTGGAAGGGTAGTCGGGCATGAAAAGGAAAAGCAGCACGAAGATGGCGTATTGGAGGCCGAGAGCAAGGAAGTAGATAGCTCGCCAGGAGACGTATTGGGTCATGATTCCAGAAAGCAGTCGGGCTATGAGCATGCCGAGAAGGAGGCCAGATGCTACAACTGAGAGAGCTGCTGCGCGGCGATTAGGTGGTGCGAGGCTATTAGGCGGAAGGTTAGCTGATGGCTTGTCTGCACTCTGGTGGCGGAGGTTGCTGCTTGGTGAGGAGGTATCAGACATGGAAATACTCACTCGCCAACCAAGGGTAACATCAACTGTGGTGTTACAGTCGATACCGCTGTAATGAATGAAAAGGCTAGGAAGACTGGGTACGATGTAGTAATGCAAAGTACGATCCACTATTGAGAGTCAGTTCCAGGACGTTAAAGAAGTACTTGTGATGAACGGCTCACCATTGTTGCAGTGAAGAATATAAGGAGAAGAACGAAGGGACGACGATGAAAGATGTCGCCCAAAGGACAAATAAAAAGGAGCCCGACTGTGAGAGAGTGTTGTTAGAACTGGAAATCAGGTGTTAGAATTCGGGAGTGTCAAACCTGCGTAGCCAGCTTGCATCACAGTAGGTACCAAGGATGCCCTCTCATCAGATACATTGAATTCGTTAGCCAGGATGTTGAGAATAGGGTGGTTGTAGTAGAGATTGGCAACTGTGAAAGTAGCGGCCTATCGAGAGTTAGTTAAGAATGAGAGTTAGAACTATCACTTATGGATTGTCACTAAAGAGTACTAGACGGCAGAATAGTTGGCTTGAAGCCATCCATCGAAGTGGTAGAAGAGCACGTTGTACACTCGTACGTCTGAGTTTCGTAGCAAAGTTATAGATCGGGGTTCAAGTCTACACTTACAAAAGCGAATAGAAGATTCAAAGCCATACTGAACTTTGGCGGAGCCTCTGGGTCATATCTGCACCTCCGAGGCATCCATGTCAAGCATTTCCACAACGTTCTCGCGACATGCTTCGACAGCGTCGACCCCTCAGTTGTATGTGTTTCTGACGAAGGCTCTTTGATATTTCCAGACATATCACGGTTCTCATCGCTAGACGCCATTGTGAAACAAAGTACTCATGAATCAATCAAGTATAATACCCAATTCGTAGAGAAGAAGAAAAAGATGTTTCAAGAAAAGGATGTAAAAGTGACATAAGAGACATAAGAGACAAAAGAGACATCGGGACCATGATGAACTTAAACATGGCAAGTGATGGTGGAATATGGGTGGTCGGAGATAGGGTTTTGGTGATTTGATGGACTCTCATTGGATGGACGGGTCTATCTTTCCGTCGAAGCTCTCTGTTCTGTACACCGGACGTCCTGCAAGTGCAACGGGCCTGGCCTGATACCAGTTGATCTCTGAATTGGAAAGGCCTGGGGTAAGTCATGTGATTCCTGTCTTCCCTCCCAAGGTTCTTCCCTTCTTGGCCCCGCAGCGTCTAGATCTTGAGGTGGGTTGGAGGTTTTGGTAACATCATCGACTTGAGGTCAAACTGGAAAGAGAGGTGAATCGAAGATGGTCTCGATCAAGGTCCCCACATCATCCATTTCTGATCTGTACCCTCTGTAGGCGGGGTGGAAATCTTGGCAACACCATCGAGGCTAACCTGGAATTGGAAGCTGGGAAGAAACGACGTGAGTCGTCCACGATCCATCCACTCGGCCAAGGACCACGCCGAGTCCGCTCCGCTGCTTGGAAGATCACGGGCGGGGTGGAAATCTTGGCATCAATCTCAACTCATTGGAGGACGGCGAGAGGGCCCCTTATGTAATACAGCCGCATCTCATCTTGGGTAAACTTCATCAAGGACAGCATGGAGCTTGCCGAAGGGATTTCGACGGCAGTGCAGTTAGAACTGTTGGAGAGAGAGCTAATCGAATTCTGAATAGCCTCGCACTATGCGGTGCGGAGTGGAGGCTGGACTCGGATCACCCAGTTCGACGATAAAGAGGGAGTGAGAGGACACTATCTGAAGAGTGTGATGCTGGAAAATGCGCGGCTATCTGACTGTTTCTCGGAGAAGGATTCCAGATTGTTTACGGTATTGTTGGTGGTGTTGGTGCACTGCCGAGTTGAAGGAGTTGAAGGAGGCCTAAATCCCAGATCGGTGAGATGTCTGATATGTACAGATATGTTGGGACGAGATGGTACAGTACGAGCAGGCGTGGCCATGCCAAACAGAACAAAACAGAACAGAACAGATGGGTTGGGTGACAGACGAAAGCGAGTGTGATACTGTACTGTGAGTCTACTTCTATGATCCTGTGAGATAAGAGGTTGAGACCAATTTTATATTCGAGCCAGGGACGGATATTAAGGAACCGCTTGCCGCATCACATCGATACAGTACACACACCTCCCCGTTAATCCTGGTCTGGGCAAAGCAACCACTGGAATGTCGTCGGGCGGAAAGCAGCACAGGTGTGAAGGCCAATTCATCATACCAAAGCTCAATAATTGACCTCCATCGTGAGGTTCGAGAGGTGAAGTTACAGTAACGATACGAGACTCGCCTTGCACCAAACGATTTCACTCGGCGCACGACTCCACGCGCATTTCGTTGTGGTCACTGGTCAGGCCCAATCGAGGTCTCGGCGTGGTGTTGTGCCTTCCCAATTGGCTAATCTGCCCTTGTAATCGTGCTAGCGTGTCTCGTCGCTCCGTCCCTCTCCACCACCTGCTTTCCGAATGTTTATCCTGGTCGTCCTCGCCGTCGCCGTTCGCTTTTCACAGAGATCTTCCCCTTCTTTCGTTAAGACAACACCATCAAGCAGATCATCGTCGGTTCTTCAAGCTTCCTCGAGCTTCCTCGTTCCAATTACTACAACCAACATTAATTCCATTTCTCCCCTCACTCTCACTCTCACACTTCACAGATCCCATTGACCCATAAGTCAACAAGACTCGACAAGATGCTTGCCCAGTCCGCCGTCGCCGTTGCGCTCTTCGCCACCTTTGGAGCTGCTGCAACCGCTGCCAATTCAACAATTGACCCCAACTCTGTCACCCCTACCATGAGAGGTGAGCAGTGATCGCATTACATGCGCGACGGACTCCTCGCATCGAGAGCCACAGGCTGACAGATTTATAGCGCAGTGGTGTGCCGGTCAGCAAAATACTTGCCCAATTCTTTGCGGGAATGCGTACACGGACAATGACTGCGAAGTGGTAAGAACTCTTTCTATACCTGATTCGTCTCTAGTCCCGAGAACAAAAGTACTGATGGCTTTGGCGGAATAGGATACATTGAACTTCACGTGCACCTGCAACAATGGCACCGCACCAGGTCTTCAATACTACCAACAAACCATACCAACTTTCATCTGCGAGCAGATTTACGAAAACTGCATCACTGCGGGAGCAAATGATCAGGCTGCACAAAAACTCTGCACGGACGCCAGAACAGCGAATTGCGGAACCCTCGATCCAAACAAATACAGCGCGCCAGCCAGTACCTCATCATCAGCAAGCCAAACCGCTACTTCGAGCGCCGGCCCTGCCTCTGCCTCTGCCACCATCGCTTCAAGCTCTAGCTCCGCTGCCGCAGCTGTTGCTACCGCTGCCGCGCAATATGGCCCAGGTGTAATTGCTGCTGGCGCTGCTGCAGCCTTCGGTCTCTTACTTTAAGTGGATACATTATTGTGGCACATTGAGGATTGAACGTCTCGTTGGATCCGTGGTGCAACCGCCATCGAGTTCCGAGAAAATTCGTGAATATGTATATGTTTTAAGTGCTTTTTTGTTTCAAGCATTGGTGTTGTGGTTTCTGCATTGGCGATTCTGTTCGTACGTCGGACGCTTTCAATAGCTCATCAGTGAATGCATGGAGGGTTAAGAGAATATCATTCGAGGATGATAATGGGAAGATAATTGACGCTACTGGAGGCTGGCCAAGGGGAGAATCGAAAGGATATCGACGTGGGCCAAGGTATTATGATAGAGACATAGCAAATACAATTGAATTCACACTACGGGTGGAACACACTTTACCTTTCCAGGTGCAGAGGTGGCGGTATAACACTGCAGTTGGAGGATATCTAGGAAGCTCGCGACTTTTGAGAGCGCGGAAGAGCTAGAGTTCGAGAGTGTTATTGCGTGGCTTTCCCATTTGCATCATATCAATTACTTAGACGGGTCTTGAAAGCGTAGCACAGGCTACTTATTAGAACAATGGAAGACATTAGATTATGTTGACTTTAGTAATGTGATATACATATTGAACTTGGAATTGTAATATTGCGCTTGGTGCAATCGTGTACAGTACAGTCCGACGAGCGCGGTCTTTTCTTTCTTTGATGGCTTCGAAATAGCTTTTACTACTTTCTGTGTCTTCTACGTATAGCGGGGTCCAAGAACTGTAATAAAAGACTTGAGGTTTTCTTCAATGTATAGAGGGAACACTTACATTGTAATCCGAGTTCGCTGAATGTTTCGTTGTTTGGCTTGATGAGTCGATCACTTTGGCGGGGCGGCCCCGCTGAAGAACACCACTGTAAGATCGGCCCACGATCTCCCGGACGCGTTCCGACGCGTCTTCCCTCGAAGTGGCGGTGATATATTTCAGCATCACAATGATTTAGAATCCTACGACACAACTTTCGAAAATGCCACCAAAACGGAGGGTGAGCGCACCTGTCGACCGTGTATACAAATCCGCTACTCCTATGCGCCAGGCAAAACTGCCCGCAATGAAGAAAAAGATCAAGTATGGAAAGCAGTATGGCCCGAAGATTCCCAAGCCGGACAATACGCTCACGCAAATGGATTTTGTTCTTATGAATCGGCCAGTTGAGGATGATGATGAGGATGAGGAGGGGCAGAATGGAGAAGAAGATTTTGTCGAGAGAGCGTCGAAGAAACGAGTGAAGAAACGGAGGAAGACTTTGGGTGATGTGCCTTCGCCCGCTCCTCAGTATCATACACAGACCATTACGCAACTCGATTGGAGTTTCAGTTCGGCTGCGGATGAATCACCAGACGACCCAGTAGTTGAAGCCGCAGATGATCCATTAGAGGTGGTGGAAGTACCAGAAGAGGATATTTTCGATGGGCCACATTCGTCTCAGCAACCTCAACCTCAACCTCAGCCCGTCCGCAAGTCGAAACGTTTGAGAGGCTCCGCAAAGACCGAGAAAGAACCTATGCAACAATATTTGCACGAGGAGAGTTTAGAGCGCGATATATTTGATGGGCCAAATTCCTCACAACCTAAGCCCGTCCGAAAGTCGAGGCAGCCGACGAGACGGTCACCAACTCCACCACCTCCCATTGAAAGTCCAATACGTACCATGTTACCTCCGCCAACGCCTCATCGAAGAGTTCCACTAGAAATTCCATCATCTCAATCACCTGCTGTGACACCACTATCCATATCTCGGACGCCGCTTAGAGAACAATCTATCAATAATACACCCATACCCTTCAGTATTAGCAAAATTCCTCGGTCAAGCCCTATAAAACTTCCTAAGCTTGAGGTACAGGACACATTCGATACAGCCACAGAAATTAGTACACAAAGCCGATCGACTCCACCGAAGAAACCCAGTCCTGTGAAAAGCGTTAGGTTTCTGATACCTGACGATCACGAGTCTAGTAGAAGTGATGGGGAAATGATAGGCGAGGATCAGGAGGAAGAAGGACTGGAAGTTGTCCAAATGTCGCCTTCAATCAAAAAAGGATCTGATATCTTTCAGCAGTCACAAGCTTTGGGAACTAAGCTTTCGGTCGAGATTCAGGATTCAGATGCGGAGGAGGAGATGGATGAACCTTTGGAATACCCCGACAAGGTGTTAGAGGAGATAGTACTAGATGCTACGATGACCGAGGATCAGGAACTCGCTTGTGAACCAGAGATTGACCAGGAGCATGATTTAGAGGTGACAGAGCAACCACAAGGAGATGCTCCTGAGATTGATAAAGTGGAACCTCGTTATGAGAACGAGAGCGAGAGCAATCTTGGGCTAGAGACCTGTTATGGAGACTTGGGTCTGGAAACACAGCATGAAGCGGACAAGCTCTTAACCCCAGTAGTAAATTCTTCGAATCCTGAGCAGGTTGAGGAACAGGATGTAGAAGAAGAGCATCCTAAAAGCGACGCATCTATGGACCGAACTCAAATAGAAAGTCAACGCCTATCTATCCAACAGGTGCACGCTATGGAGCCCAGAACATTGGAATCAGACATCTTTGTCTCTGTCGCCCATACGCAAGTATTGGAGATTCTGGACAGGACCCGAGATCACTTCACAAAAGCTTGGGCAATACCGCCAAAAACATCGCGTATATGGATGTACGAGCCACAGCCAGTCTCAATCTTGAAATATATGGCAGAAACTGGCCCTATCAAGCGTCCCGGGCAGCTCACCAACGAGAGCGGCAAAGGAAATGCCGAATTCAATAAGAAGAAACTGACTACAAAGTGGAGCGCCTGCGAGATTATTGAAGTATATGAACTTGCAGATCCTCTGAGTCTATCGAGACTTCAAGCCAGCGAATGGCTCATGAAGAGCCCAAGCACGTTTAACAGAGTCCCGCCGGCGGTCCTTGACCAGCTGATGGCTAATCTGATGCATCCTATCTTTGCAACCGTAGATGAGGTATCCCCTCCATCCTCAAGGACCGATACTCAGGAGGCTGAAGCACAACTCATGAGCACGATTCAGCAGTACACAGCGCCAGATACCACGGAGTCTTCGTCGCTACCGCAATCGTACATACCGTCAAGCCCTCCTATCAAATTCGAGCCACAGTCCATGATTGAACCCGATATCATCGCATCCTTCCCCAACGAGCCCCAAGATATCGAAGAGAACCCGACCTCATCTCCCACCAAACAACCCCCATCTGAAGACCCAGAAGACGAAGAAGAACGGATCCCCTCAAGCCAACACAGCACCCCCCGCCCCATCCGCGCATCCCAAGCAACAACCGTCGACCTCACCCAGACCCAGACACAGACACAGACCCAAACGCCCCGGCACTCCACCCACGAAGTCGTCTTCGAATCTCCCCTCCGCCCTCTACCATCCAGCACTCCCCTCAGCTTGCCTACTCCACGACGCGGTGACGGGACAGGTAATCGAGCACCGGATTTGCACTCGCTCGTGCCGTTTTCAATGGCATCGTCGCAGATTCTGACGAAGAGTCAGATGTTGCCGGAGAGTTTGCTCGCGGATAGTGTGTATGTGGAACCGCCGTTCGTTATGGATTCTGATGAGGAGGAGATTTGATGGGGGATTGGGGGAGGGTTGGAGAGAAAGAAAGGGGGAAAGGAAGAGTATGATTATGCTTAGGATTATAATTCGTATTTGGGTATAGATAGCGTAAAGTGTACTAGTGTGGGTGTGCTAAAAGCATTATTATGCCCAGCGAAACTCCGAAGCTGTCTGGTTGCTTGACTCCAATATGCCCAGACTCTAGGATCTCCAACGCCGGTAATCTCACAATGCAATGCCAACCCATCATCCATTCCCAGCTTCAGAAGCGCCCGGCATCCTCTCTTCCACATTACCACCACTCTTCTCCAACTCCTCCCTCCTAACCCCCTCCAACCCCCTCTCAAGCCGCTGCGTCAACCTCTCAAGCACCCACTCCGCCTCCTCCTTATTCCCCATCAACGGACTCCGATTCCCCACCCAACTCCACTTCACAACCTTCTCATTCCCATCTTCCTTCCTCTCGCCCATCCCAACCTGTCCGCCAATCCCATCTCCGCCGCCTGTCTCTGCGTCTCCGCCTCCGTCCCCGTCGTCCGCAGCACCAGCTGCATCACTCCGAATCTTGCCAAAGCCTTCTTCCTTTAACTGTTTCCTAGTTTTGCGGACTGGTTTTCGGTGATGTTCGGCGTCGTCTTCGTTTTCGCCTACGAGTTTCAAATACCACGCCCACTCCTCGAACGAGTATTTCCGCGGGGGATTACTGTTTACATGGCGCATCACGGTGCCGATCTCTTTGATGAGCAGTAAATGGTAATGATGTTTGCTACTCGGTAACGCATCATTCGCCTTCCCCCGATCAAACGCGGATTTGCGTTCCATATCTGCGACATCGTCGGCGTGGATCTGGGCCGCGGACTCGGGGTCGTTGTGAGGATGATGTTCCGTGCCTTCGTGCTGGGTAGATGAGTGTGAAGACTGCCGTTTGGACGTCCCCGCGACGTCGTTCAGCGGGTTTGCTTCGAGATTGATGGTGAAGAGCTTTCCGTTGGAGAGTTTATGGGCTGTTTCTTTCATGGTTTGACGTGCGCCTTGTTCGCCGGGGAGGACGGTGAAGTTTCCGACCCAGAGGGTTAGGTCTTTGATTCCTTTGACGATCGTGTCGCCCATGTTGCTGATGAGGATGGTGAGACTGGGGATGGCTAGGAGGGACCAGAATACGAAGAAGGCTTTACCGCTGTTGGAGGTTGGGTAGTAGTCTCCGTAGCCGATTGTGAGGAGGGAGGTGTATGCGAAATACATCGAGACGAAATAGCTCCAGCCTTGTGGTTTTTCGGTCTGTTGGAAGACGGCGGCTCCGACGAACCATAGTGCCATCCATGTGGTTCCGGAGATGATGAGGGATGTCCAGAGACGTTTTTGCTTAGCGTCTGACTGGATCTTCCGCATCAGCTTGAATTCTTGATGGCGCCTCTGTCGTTCTGTCAATAGTTCTGGATGAAGATCGACAGTTTTGGTCGAAGAACGAGAGAGGCCTGGCCGCTTGTCTTTGATTGGATTGAGAATCTCGTCGTCTTCCCTCTTTTGTAGTTTGTTTAGCAAACGACGACGTTGTTTTTCGACCATTCGAGCGCCCATTTTTACTTTGCCGCGTTCAAGGACTAGAGAACGGATCGAGCCTATTACTAGACCTAGAATTATGATACCGCCAATTGCGAATGGAAACAGGAGACTTCGACCAGTATGGGTAGTGGGGGAGAGATCTCCTATACCTACAGTGAGGAGGGTGAAATCGGCCCAGTAGACTGCGTCTAAATACCTCCAGCCTTCGACGCGTGAAAATACTGCGGCGCCCGACAGGAGATAGGTTAGGAAGCTGATGGTTTGGAGCATTAGGGTCCGTTGGGACATGGTAAGCTTGAATTCTTTTTCGTAATGGCCTTTGTAGGCGCCGTATACTGTTATTGACATGAGAGATGCTACCATGAAGTAGAGTACGGCGGCAAAAATGGCGTAGTAGTAGGCCTGCGTGAAGGAATGGTTTGATCGAGGTTCGATTATCAGGGGTCCGCTTGCGCAGGCTACGAGTCCTATCAGTGTAAAGGATGATATGTACCTAAAAGGTGTAAGTAATGAACGGGAGAGGAGTTCCCATGGTCACGTACCAGCCAATAATTGTAATAGGCTGAGCTATAGAAAAGCGCACTCTCCTAGCCATATTTAATAGTAACGAGAGATTTGAGATGAGCGCTATTACAAGTTGGACGGCATTGATTGCAATCAACCTACATACATGTTAGTATGAAGTTCTTGTCAGACATACATAGCAGTAATTACCATTTTGGATCGTCTAGATCCATGCCTTCGGACTCGACACCACCGGGTGGGATCTCTGCCCTCCAATGTACAGCTAGAGCACATATTGAGAAAGCGCTTGCCATAGGACCAAATGTCCCAGCCGTCAGCGGAAATGCAGTACTTGCGAACCACCATAATCTATCATACTATTAGCTTCTATCAACATATGTGGTTTTGTAATTATTGAATCATGAGGAACCGGGCGTTAGCACAAAAGCAGGCTAGTCGTCCCATCTGCGGACCCCTATGCTCTGGCCTAGTGCCACTAACAAAAGCACGAAACTTATGACACGTATAAAGTGATAATACATACGCTGGTTCAAGATACGCCTGTTCATCCTCCTCAGCAGCATCTTGCTGATCACGCTTTTGATTCTCGACCGTGTCTGCTTGGTCCGCAATAGGATCGTCAAGTCCTGGATCGTTCATTGTGGACCAGCGTGAAGGTCTAGACCCGTATGCCGAAGTGCTCGAACATCTAAAGGTACAGCCAAGCCTCGACTTGTGTTCCCCATTTTATATGCAGAAGGTTATCGTGTTATAAACGGTTGTCGAACATCTCATTTACTTAAAAGGGAGAGGCTGCTCGATGACGTCGCTAGACTACATTCCTTGAATTGCCCGGGCGCGGGAACGGCTGAAGAGCCGCACCCTATATATAATTGTACTGACAGCGGCGCTTGCTAGTAAACGATTTATTTTTGGAATTGCCAAGATTTCCAAGATTGTAGAGTAGGAAGCAGCTTGGATTTATTGCTAGCGCAAGCCATATAACACCTTGGTGCATAACTTCTACGCTCCAGAGGCTGGCTGCCTTGACCACAGAAGCCCGTACGAAGACAAAAAGAATGTAGACAAGAAGTTACCATGCTATAACATATCGAGCAGGGAAAATGGCTAGTAATCGATCAAATAGATGTAGAAGATTTTTACTCATGGAGTACATTGCCATGGTGTGGTCTGAGCAGCTGATGTTGAGGTTCAGTCACGTGCTATCGTTCCAAAGCGCGTCTAGGTTTTCCCCACTTACTGCGCCTGTTGTTCCAATTCAACACTGCAGAACACCACGGCAAACGATTTATGATTGCGTGCCAGCTTACGGTTCCGACAAGCTATAGGCTTTGTCCAGAGAATCAAGCATGAGCCAGCGCTATCTGCAACAACGAGCCATTTCCTTCATATTCCCCTGACCGACCATGAGATAATACGATGCCACCGAAACGAAGAGGACGATCAGTCGGGCAGACAAATGGGTCCCACGATCAGGGAAACAGAGATGGAGTTGCTTCCGCAGCTACTCCCTCTACGAGTAGAGTAGTAGAGTCTGCTGGTCGTCCCCGAGCGAAGAAAGGGAAAGGAAACGCCACAACCGTCAGCAATGCCGTCCCTACCATTTATCGGGAGATGCTTGCAGAGACGATATCTCAGCAAAGTGATGTACCCGAACGACCTTTGAAACGAAGAAGGACAGCGAAAGAGGGAGCATCGACTATAGCAAGCAATTCCAAAGATACCAACGATCAAGCGGACGAAGACGAAGATTTACAATTCGAAGATGTACTTGATACCAGAGTGTTAAATGGTTCTGACGACGGAGGGGATGATTTGCCATCGAGGCGACAGCAGACTGCATATAGAGAATCGGACGAAGGCTCGAGTGAAGATGGGTCGGATTGGGATGGTGTTGACTTCGGAGTTTTGCCCACGGATGATGATATCAGCGGTGACCTTGAGTTGAACTTAACTACGAGAACAGTTCCAGCGCAAGTACAGAAAGTCACGCGAAGAAGAGCCGTCACGAAAGACGAGAAGGCTACACGCTTAGAGCTTCACAGGATGCATATTCTTTGCCTCTTGTCGCACCTCCACAGAAGAAACGATTGGTGTAATGACACAGAAGTCCACAAGTCCCTCAGAAAACTTCTAGACAAGAAGGTCAGAGCGGATCTTAGACCAAAATCAGATTTATCACAATTCGGAAGGACGGAGTTTCTCAAAAGAGGGCTTGAAAAGGCTAATAGGATGTGGAAGTCTGGATTTGACATCACAGCACGGGGTATGCGTAGGGCTCTTTGGGCGGACGATAGTATCGACCTCAAGAATGTGAGTTATTTCACGTATACAGCCGAGATGATTTTTTGAGAACGCCGGAAATGGAATCTCACAGTACATTAGTATAAATTACCCGATGATATTGAGCTTATTGCTGAAGTAGCCGACTTCAAAGTAGCTGCCAAGATTCTGAAGGGATCTAGAGATCTTGGAGCACAATTATATTGCGCTCTTCTTCGTAGTGTGGGGCTGGATGTTCGACTAGTATGCTCTCTCCAAGCCCTCTCTTTCAACAGCGGCGGGCCTCCCATGCCTAAAAGCTTCATTGCGCGCCCCCGACAACCTAGTCCAGAGCTCAACGAAAGCACAATGAAACTACCAGTCATGCCAGATCAGGTTCCAGGTGTTCCATTTGGTAGCCATGCTGCTAATGTATCTGGAATGTACTCCTCGCCTCGCCGGCGGCTAGGGCACCCAAATGCTGCAGATTACCACGTCCCTGAATTTAGTGCACCATCGCGGCCAGCGCCTAGACCCAAGCAAAAGGCAATAGTGGAATCACCATATCCGGTGTTCTGGGTAGAGGTCCTTGATGAAGCACATCAAAAGTGGCTCCCAGTTGATCCGTTAGTCACGGAAAGTATTGGAAAACCTCAGAAGTTCGAGCCTCCTATGGCAGACCGAGAGAATAATATGTCTTACGTTATTGCATTCGAAGATGGAGGCAATGCCCGAGATGTGACGAAGAGATACACGAAAGCTTACAATGCGAAGACTCGTAAGAATAGAATAGAATTTGCTCATGGAGGTTCTAAGTGGTGGAAGAAGACAATGAAGGCCTACTCTAGAGGTTGGAAGAGTGACCTCGATCAGATAGAAGATACTGAGTTATCGGCAATCGAGGCGCGGGAGCCGATGCCTAAAAACATTGCTGATTTCAGAGACCACCCAGTATATGCTCTAGAAAGGCATTTGAAACGAAATGAGCTTTTAGTTGCGAGTCGAGAAATTGGAAAGGTCGCAGCAGGTCGCGATTCTAGCACTCCTGGTGGTAAGAAGTTGGAAAATGTCTACAGAAGGCGAGATGTTAAGATCGCAAGGAGTGCGGATGCTTGGTATCGACTTGGCAAAGATGTAAAAATGGGGGAGCAGCCGGTAAAAACTGTTGCTCCAAAGCCAAGACGAGACGATGTCGACCTCGACGACGAACTCGATGAGCGTCCTGGTACAAATCTTTACACCGAAGACCAAACGGAATTGTACACGGCACCTCCTGTTGTCAACGGTCGGGTGCCAAAGAACTCATTTGGGAATATTGATATGTATGTCCCTAGTATGGTCCCTAGTGGTGGCATTCATTTACCTTGTGAGTTATCAATATCTACGATCAGCGCTCGCTAATCGTTGCAGACCAAGAATCTTCTCGTGCAGCACGTGTATTGGGCATCGACTATGCGGAAGCCTTGACAGGTTTCGACTTTCGAGGACGTCATGGCACTGCGGTATTCAAAGGTGTTGTGGTTGCAATGGAGTACCAGGAAGCTGTAGAAGCAGTCATCGTGGGGTTTCGAGACGACCAGGCTCGCGAGCAAGAGCATCAACGAGAATTGGCTGTCCTCAACACGTGGAAACGATTGCTTATTGGCCTGCGTATCAAAGAACGTGTGGATGCATATGCTTCTGATGGCGAGACTGACTCTAGAGATCCTCCTCAGAAGCCAGTTATCGACAGCGAGAATGATGACGAAGATGTCGACAGTGAGGCAGAGTACGTTGACGACGACGATGATGATGAGGGTGGCGGGGGCTTCTTTCCAGAATGATGCCATCCAGTCGTATCCGGGAGATCACCATTGAATATCGGACGTTGGATATTCAGCGAAATAGATATCCGCGGATGCACGGGCATATGTCTGTCGTCTGGTGTAACTTGTTCATCTCAGGTGCGTCCAAGGCGAACTTGGCTTGAATCTTGTGACTGCCACATGTCTTGAATATACGAGCGTTTAATCTGGCTTTCCGCGCTGTGGAGCGCAACACAATCAATAGTGTGACTCGGACCAACGTCTCGAGGGCGTAACGAACAGCAGCTTTGCGAATTATTGTGGAAGTGGACGTCTAAGGGTATCGTTATAACCATCATTGTTAGCAATTTGTTAACTTATCAAACTTCAGGAACGTGGCATTATTCGCGTTGGACTTGCGACACAGGCAGCCAGTCTCCAGAGTGGTCTCTGATAGAGCAGTCCCTGGGTATAAGAGCGCGTAGGGGAAATTTCGCCAGTGGAAGAATCCACCATAAGAGTGGCGATCTGGCGCATATCATACCGAAACGATTGGGAAGACTCATGATTTGAAGTATAATACCTCTACATTAATCTTGTTTCTGCCTAATACCCCACAAAGACTTCGTCGCTTCCCCAGGAAAGCAGCGGGTTCCACCAGGCAGGTTCCATAGACGCTCTATATTTATATAATGGTACGAGGTCAACGGAGAATCCTCGTGAAACCGAACCATCTCAGTCGGCGACCGCCGTGGTTGGGTCACGACTAGCAGACGCACCATCGAATAGTTGAACACGTTCATTAGCAAAGCTTTGTGACCACTCTGGTGGCCTGGTTTCCAAATACCCACGAATACCCACGAAATGCCCGAATACAAGACTTTACCCTAGCGGCTGCTCCTCGCAACATACGATCAAAGTATGGTCAATATGCTTTAGCGCAACGATTGAAAGCTGAGGGAATGACGGCAGTTTCTCGTTTTCGGGTCGAATCCAGCTATTGCCGCGAGCTCCTCCGTTTGGGCCTGCCAATTGTCTCAATTCTTGGGCTCGTACCAGGGGATAATAATACTCCAACCTTGGCGAAGTTTGCCAAGGCATGATATCAGGCCACATGAGGATCTCGAAGACAGTCGTACAATTGTTCATACAATTTGCGTCTATCAGCCCCAGGACTGTTAGCCTTTGGCATGTCTTTCCTTCAACTTTTTATGCACGTCAAATTGGTCATCTCATGCTGCGATCAGTATTGCGAGTTTTACCCGCAATATGAGTATAGTTGACTCAGTTTGCCAGTCTGGCATAATATAACCTCTAAATTATCTCGTCTTTTCGACTGATCACTCATTGATGGTGGACTGATGGTGTCTATCCTGATCCGACAACTTTTTTTTTATGCAGCAAAGAGAATGACGGATCCTGTGGCTGCGATAGGCAGGTTCCCAACCAATGGATGTCGACTGAGAAAGGCAAGAGATATCATCGATGACTTCCTTATCCGGCTGTTTGAGGCTGTAAAAAGGTCTGAGTTCGCGTGTGTGAACTGAGAGTACGTACGCGAAGGACTTGCGCTTGTAACGATTCAGCCCTCCCTGTCATTCCTACTACGTTCAGCACTCAGCCTGGACATCCGTGATATTTGGGGGAATGAAACGACGGCCTGGTCCAGACATCCGGCTTATGGAACTTTGTCGCTAGGTTCCGCAGACCAATCTATAAGATATTGGGAAGAGCAGGCAGCCTACTTTGGGGCGACGGAAGACTCAGTCTCCAACGCATCTAGCGAGCTGCATAGCATATAGTCTGACGCTCTATTATGATCTTTGAGTTGGCAGCCCTCTCCACGATAAGATATCTCGGCTACGAGTCTGGGAAGCTAGGAAGCTAGGAAGCTAGCGGGCCAGGAGTTCAGTGAGCGTCTGCATCTTCGCAATCATTCTATTGTCTTCAGTTCATGAAAATAGCTCAGACGACTTCACCAGCCATGCCAGAAGCTTCTGCTACGCTGAGTGGGATCTCTGCGGAGAAGAGCAGTATCTTGCCCTATACGAAAGGTCTGGTTGGCGTGGATTTATGGCTAAACGACATCACTAGGTCAGTACTTCTTTCCTCTGCATTTTGTTCTCATCTAACGAGAATCGCAGCGATGTCATGTATGGCTCCCTTGCTTTACTAGCTATTTCAGTACTTCTATTTCGAGGTACACAATTGCTATGCGCCTATATCCGCCTTCTCTCGACTGTCACTCTTCTGGGCCATCAACAGAAGTACTGGTTAAGTACGGGAGGTTTCTGGTCAAAGTTCAAACGGCACCTCATTGTCGCACCACTATTTCACAGGCGACATAATAAGGAGCTTCAAATCTCCTCTGTCATCAACTTCGGGACGCTTCCTTCGAGACTGCACACTCTCTTCCTTTCGTTTTACATACTCACCAACATTCTCTACTGCTGTATACTGGATTACCGCCACCAGGCGAAAGCCGCCATACTAGCAGAGGCTCGAGGGCGGACTGGTCATCTCGCGGTCATGAATATTGTCTCTCTCTTCGTGTTCTCGGCACGGAACAATCCATTGATACCATTATTGGGAGTTCCTTTCGATACGTTCAATCTTTTCCATCGCTGGGTTGGTCGACTTGTCGTAATCCAATCACTGGCCCACACGTTCTTTTGGGGTGTCAACAATCACGCCGTATGGGGGTCAGCGGGACTTTTGGATCGTCTTCGATCAGATGCGTTCTTGATCTACGGCTTCGTAGCAGCAGTTGCTATGGTTGTCATTGTAATTCAGTCAGTTTCTGTGGTTCGACACGCTTTCTACGAGACGTTTTTGCATATCCATCAGTTTTTAGTTATTGTTATTCTTGTTGGCATCGTGTTACACTGCGAGTCAGAGAAACTGCCTCAAAGGCCCACGATGTATTTGCTCATAGCTTTGTGGATCTCAGAACGCTTCGTCCGACTTTTTAGAATCTTCTATCGTCGTAGCGCAACAGCCACGGTGGAGGCGCTCGACGGAGGCGCTTGTCGTGTAACCTTCGATGTTCGAGGAAAATGGCCAAAATCTCCCGGGCGTCACGTTTATCTCTACCTGCCTTCGGTGTCGCTTTGGATGTCACATCCTTTCAGCGTTGCATGGATCGATTGCTCGTGGCAGCACATTCCGCTCGGCAGTCTCGAGACTTTCGCCTCATCTAGCGACAGTGAAGAGGATTTCAAACCACTTCCCAAAAACTCTCGAACTGCCGTTTCATGCATCATCGCTAGTCGGACCGGTATGACAGCCGACCTTTACCGAAAAGCACGGCAGTCACCCAACAATGTCATTAGCCTGAAAGGATTTGTCGAAGGTCCCTATGGTGGTGGTGTAAAGAACATGCGGTCATATGGGACTGTGGTCTTGTTTGCTGGGGGCGTAGGTATCACGAATCAACTCGGTCATTTGCGTGATCTTCTCACTGCATTCGCAGACGGCACCTGCGCTACAAGAAAGGTGGTACTTGTATGGTCAGTGCGATCTGCAGAGCAGCTGGAATGGATCAGGCCGTGGCTTGATGAGTTACTCGCCATGTCGACGCGAGAATGTGAGTTGAAGCTACTACGCTATGTCTCGCGAGCACCTCCAGCAGTTGTGCAGGAAGTCGAAGACACTACTACGAAGGAGAACGCTCCCACAACTACGATTCAAGAAGTCAACTACCAGAGGCCGTTCTGCTTCGGACGACCGAACGTCGTTCACGTCCTCAACAGGCAGTTCAGAGAACGAGTTGGCGCTATGTGCGTAGGAGTTTGTGGACCTGGCGCACTCGCTGATGATGTCCGCGCCGCGGCCAGAAATCTCATGGAAGTTGGCAACGTTGACTTCTGGGAAGAAGCGTTCACGTGGTGATGGTTTGATTTGAGGTGACGATGATATGATGATATGCCTCTCTGTGTGGCCGATGTTATATTAGATAGATGCGAGTAGATTCGGCACGGTGGCATTTTAGCGAAAGGAGTTCTTTGATATAGACATCTCGGTTCCACTGCTGTTTGATTGGATGTTGAGACAGGGGAGGGTATGTGAGTGCTCACGGGCTCGTTGGAGATGAGATCACGTCTTGGGATGCACGTGGCGAGGTGCATAATTCGGTAGAGGGGAATCTGGACCGTCATAGACTTGAAGTTGTTTGTCATATTTAAGCGAGATTTAGTCTCATCAACCTGTCTTTCAACAACTATCGAATTGAGAACAGTCAGGATTCGACTGATGCTACTGTAGCTTCACTAACGGGTTCGACGGCGACAGCCTTTTCAGTCGACATCAACCGGAAGGAGCTATGCAAGTATTCGGAGATCATGTCATTCGTCCAAGCTTAGCTATACAGTAGGGCTGTGTTTGCCAGCCACTTTGTTGTATCGAGTGCTCGATTAGCTTGCTGGATACATGGCAGTGACGGTACGACGGTATATCCTACTCAGAATATATCAAAGATGTTCCATGCAACATGAAGACACACCTCAGAAGCTTTTATCTTTCAGTCTCGTTGCTGACTAGACTTGAATCTACTTTGCTGAACCACAATTTCTCCCTTAAATCAATCAAATCTACCAAGTCGCCTTAGTCCTTAGGTCTGAATAGGAATACGGCTTAAAGCGACTTAGGAACTTCGCAGACGCCTTTCATTGCCTCCACGTCATGAAGTGTTGAGTCGATAACGAGTCGCACTCGCAGAACACTCGAACGGCAGTACCCCAAGAGAGATTGGGATGAGAGTCTGCCCTGTCGGGTGAGTTAAGTCATTTTTATCGATTTCAAGCCTTTGCTATATCTCCATTCGTCTAGACTTGAGCTGCCACCTTCCCACATCCTCTACCGCGTTACATATACCATGAGTACACTAGTAATAATCAAGTCATAGGTTCACTAAAACGTTCATCGTCACGATTTGACACTTCAACTAAATCTCGGATGCTCGGACAATGGATCGTATCGCCTCGGCAAGCTTGCAAACTCACCAGTCTGACGGGCAGTTCATCACCAGCTCATAAAGTATATCCTATCTTGGCAGCTTGCTCACCACGTCATACGATCCTCTTCCACGAACGTCCAGTTTGGTTTTCTGGTACAGCAAGCTCCCACGTTCTTTTCCATACGAGCCCTGTAGCAAGCCAAGAACGGAAACTTATAGATAGGTTAAATCGCAGCGTTACATTCTGGGACTTTCCCGCCTCGCCGCAACACACGACACGTACAAAACAAGCTTCACATAACGTTTTCAGGGTCAGTTTGCATGTACGCGATACGAGAGCCAGATTTCTCTTTAGGAACGACTCAATCTCGGCTCCTCTCGATATTATTCCATTTTCGGTAGGTATCTCTGCATGACATAAGTCGTGTAAACATGGACATTATCGACCTTCCGCTTCAAACACGCCGGATTATACTATGCTATCCAAGTCTGGCACATCTTCCACCTCTCATCAACTGACGTTGGCCAACGTGAGAGCAACCTGAATCGTCTCATTGACTCTCCTCGGGCCGGCGGTGCTGTTCTTTAACCAGCAATTCCCGTAATTGACCGCCAGACTATGTTCCAACTGCGCGTTGAACGCAACGGCTCTGCATGCTGTAGTGCTTCTTTTGCTGTTGTAGTTGGCGCAGGCTGCAGCACAGGCTTCGGGTGAGTACGCTGTGATGGCTATAATGTCGACCATCTGTCCGTCGGGGCCCTCCTTCAAATCTTGACCGCACCTGATGTCGAATGTGTAGACGGATGATGCTATGTTTATGACTTGTTGGGTGGAGCTAATGGCGGGACAGTCGAGGGCGAGGAGGCTTGGAATAGGTGCCTGGTACGGGGCGGCGGGATCTATTGGAGGGCTGGTATTGTTGATTGGAGGGCTGGTACTGTTGCTTGGAGCGCAAGTCGATGATCTGATACATGTTAGAAGCTATAATAGAGTCTACAGAGATATGTCAAATCCTTACTCGTCTGGATGTTTCCTCGCATTTCTGACTGCTAGCGTCCCACCAACTCCTCCTCCAACAGCAGCACCAATTATCACGAAGACCAACGCCAATGACAAGAAGAAAGTCGTAGCTTGCAACCCAAAAATTGTTCGCCCAGTTCTGCCTGCTTCTTGTTCCTTCGGTGTATAATCAGTCTCCCCAGCATACGGTGGATAACCAGTCTCTCCAGTATTTGGTATATAACCAAACTCTCCATGACCAACAGTCGAGGGTGCATACTGTCCTTTTGGGGTTGCCAACGGTGTCTGTGCCATAGGTGTGTAGTCATTGTAAGCAGGTGCTTTATTGACGAGTTCAAGACCTGGCTGTAAAACCTCAGGAGCCGCCATTTGAAGTCTTGACGTGTCAAAGAAAGAGGACTATGAAGTGAACAAACGAGTTACGAAAGAAGGAACGATGGGCGGCATCGCCCTTTGATTGACATCTATTTACTTAAGCACTTCGCCCTGCTCGAAGTACGAAGTAAGCGGCAATAGCAGGACATGGTCTAGGATGCTCTAGGAAGGGCAACCGAGCATGAAGGAGGGTTTTACGACTTGGCTAGGCATGAAACTAGGATAAAAACGGCCTCACTAGACATGTAACTCCACAGCAGGGGTTTTACAGGGGGTTTGACTGGCTTTCAAGCTTAGAGTTGATCGGAGGAGCCCTGAAATTAACGCGTTATCGCCCTCCTCGCTCGTCTCGATTCTTAACTTTCTAGAGTCAAGCTCTTTATATTACTTGTAAAGCTTAAAGAATAAGAGATAAATACCTTTAGCGATACGGCGTTAGTAATTTATCGCTTAAATTATAAGTTTTATATTCTACTTCCTATACTCTCTTATCTCGTGCTCTAGATAAATATGTTTGATCTTTTCTAAAGCATACTATACTTTACACTCTTACCTCTATCTAGAGTAGAGTGTAGAGTATATCTTTAAAGTTGTAAAGAAAGCGATGAGCGATCGACAAGGCCCCTAGTCAGAGAAAAAGTAGCGTGAGGCATCGACAACTATCGAAGTCGTTTTTATCCTAGCTGTATGCCTAGCCAAGTCGTAAAACCATGAAGGAAACAATAACGCGGCAGGCATCTATAATTATCTCTTACTTTGCAGTACGGTCAAAAATCAAGCGCAAGATGCGCTTTGACAATTCAACGGTTGTGCACGGTAGTATGCGTGTAAAGATGTGCTACTTCGAAGTATACTCCGTAGTTGGCTATATACCCATGATAGTACCCATAATAGTACCCACACGCACCTTTTCAGAGGTCAAAGCGAAAACGTCCCCCAAACGAACCGTACTGCAAAGTAGTAAGAGATAGCATATCATGAAAACGTCAGTATAACGGCTACCAAGATATAAGATTCTAAAGTTTTGATAGCCGAACGCGAGTAGCCAAAGCCCGCATTGTTGTACAAGAAGTACTTCTAAAGAGTCTTCAGGTTGGGATCTTTAGTTGGTGGACTTTAAGCTTAATTAGACGCGGAGAACCCATCCGCTTGCAGGTTACTATTATGAGCCATGTACTGTATTATCCAAGCTTCCCATGCCAAATGTGGGACAAAATTCATGATATGCTGATGGAGATTGGTTTGTCTCTACGAGCTTCGCGACAGTCTCCCGATGCTGAGCGGCTGTTAAGAGGTTAGTGTTCGCTTAGTATTTGGCACGCAGTCAGCGACCTTAACTCCGCGTAGTTACGAGACTACGGAGAATCGGAGATGAACATCTGGAGAGCCAAGTAGAAAACACACAGCAGAGTAAGAGGCTGAGAGCACTCGTGGATTTGTACCATTGGTCAAGATCTCTAAATGTTTCACATTGGCATGCCCAGAAACCGCAGCACAGATCCTCTTTACGTCAAAAACACAATGTTAGCCACTAAGTCTAGAGATAACCTCGTCGTAAAACTTCCTCCTATGGCGCTAAACCAGGACATTCGGGTATTACAAAAACCACTTCTATCAAATTTCCGTCACACGATGCTCGCTTACGAGACTCGAGACGCCAGAAGGGAGACATGAGAACGCGCAGTAGCGAACTAGAGAACATAAACAGGAGTACAAATAGCTCCTTCCACCCTGACATCTATCTCAACACGCTCCATCATTCAGATCTGGAACCATGTGTTGGCAAACTCCGTCTCAAACCCCGAACTCGAAACACAACATTTACCAGTGAAAACAAAGTGAGCTACCGAGCACGATATCGTAGACATCATCTAGCTGCTCACAGAAGTTGAGGCTGCTTTGGGCGATGCGTACTCGTTCATCTCCGTGTCCGCTTCGATGGATACGTTTCGGCCACCTAGTTGAGGAAAGCAGTAGCCTGGATGGAAGACTGTCAAGCCAACGGCGGCAACAACGATCATTCTACAAGAAACCTGTCAGAATTTATCGACACGAGAGCTCGCAGAAGAACTTACATTCCCTCTAAAACCACAAAACCTATCTCATCTCTCATAATGGAGTTTGCCCATCCCCCAGCCATTTCGATGATTCTGTAAATGCATCGAATGAAGATGGCAATGACCGCAATTCCAGTGGAAAAGAGAAATAAGCGGAACAATGTCTTTGTGTGGAGCTTTTGGGCGGTAGTAGGGACTTGATCCCAGGAGCGTAATGTGCGGACTGTGTAGTCAATCACTAGAATTATGAAGATAGACATTGTGATGACTTGGAAGACAATGCCAGCCATCATGACGTCCGTTCCTAGATCCAGTTGTGTCTTATCTCCATCCGCACTCCCTGCTAATCCACCACCTGTACCTCTATTCAAAATTCAGCGGGGCATTCTCGAAAATAAATTAAGGTGAGGAACGTACTGTAGTACCAGAGCGATCAAGTCGCATACCATAAAAATACCCAAGTAATAGTTGGAAGGAATCCTGGATTTCGCAACACCGAATGTTCGTACCAAGTGCTTGAAGACAACATAGGTAGCGGCTGCGGTGAAACTCGGTGCAATGATCAAGCAGGAGATCTGGATATTGAAGCCTATACCACTGAAAGGGTTATCATTGAGAAGAATTCTCCCAATGTATCCGATGACTTCAGCAGCACAGCCAGCCACCATAAGCGAGCTGTAGAGCCATGTTTTGTAGTAGACTCCAAGACCAGTTTGTACGAGCGCTAGTAAGCCAAAGATGGCAACGAAAAATGCGTTGTAACCCAGAGCAGGGTAATATCCGTAAATGGTGTCTTCGACAGGACACTCTAAAGATATAGCGGTGCAATCCAAAGAGACAGGCATGCTTGGAGAATTGAGTATTGCAGTGAGGTTGATCGATGTAGTGTTGAAGTTGTCAAGATGAGAATGAATTCGTCGAGAACGTTTATCTGATTTGTCTTAATTTAAGAACGACGAGGCAAGCATTTATTAAGACCTTCAAGCTTTCATTGTACGCCCGTTACCGTCCTATGCCAAGAATAACCTCGTCTCAACGTTTCGTACATAGATCCATGAGAATGCGAACGCATTGTGAACGTATCCATCGTAACTGTACGCCAAGCAGAGACAACGTTCCTTTACGCGTATAGCACATCTCGCTGCGGCTCAATAAAGTATACGATCTCTCCAATCCTATGGTTCATGATAATCAGTCATGGTGAATACCGTCTCATATTGGACGATGTTCGCAGGTGGGAATTTAGACGAGTGCGAAGGTTACGGACGTATGAATTAGCCGACCTTATTTGGGCAGCTTTCGACCGCAATGCACCTATTCCACGTGCTAACATGGGTTGCCAGCCGTATCTGAGAGCCGCGAAATGGCATCCCGACAATCGTTCCAATTTCCACTGGACGGTGTGACGTGAGGCCGCATTTACGACGACAATGCGCGGATCTAGGGTCTTGTTTCATAGCCACATGTTTTTAGTATTGATCTGTTAGTGAAGCAGATGCCATGGGATGGTGATAAGACAGAACGGCGGCTTCCCGTATCTCTAGGTCGGCTACATTACGGGCCACCTCTACAGTTGATACGGCACAGATGGTTCAAAGTGTGTGATCTACCTAGGTTTTTCTTGATGGAAGACTTGAGTTGTTAAAATGGTTGGCAGACGTGATGAGTTACGCTGAGTTGCATTCCCTCTAGCCCTAGATTGTTCTCCGACACCACTAAAGATCGATCCTGCATGCAAGTTCCTTGCACACTTATACTATGATCGACACAATTGAAAAGGATGGATCAATCATCACGAGCAGATCGGAGTGGTTTGCTGGCTGAGCTGGAATAATGGTGGACTACTGGCCATTGGCAACGCGTTGTATTATCGTAGCCCTGTCGAGTTAGCAAGGTTAACATAAGGTTCGTCATGGGTAATCCGCGTGTTCCTGAAATATCTCTTCACTGATATTACGCTAATGCGACGTGCCTTCAGGAAGAAGCAATCGTCCGAAATCCATCTCTGGGAATACACCCTTATTGAACCGCAACATAGGCGCCGCTTTCATATCAGTTGGTTATAATGGCCGTAACATGCTCCATGTACGGTCGATCAGTCCTCGTCCAGTTCAAGTCACAGTTCAGTCCAGAAGCACTTATAGAACGAACAGCGAGCGTTCTCCTTTGCCTCGTAGAATCGGATATAAAATAGTGAACAAATTCAGGATTTTCCATTGGTTACTGCTTAGTCCCAATGACCCAAGTCATATACCCAGTAGGAAATGTATGCTGCTCGGAACCGCTCCTGATGGTCCAGTCATCGCAATTCGCACCACAGCTCTTCATCAGCGCTTGGACTTCCTCGGCGCTTCGCGTCCGCAGGGACGAAACATATCCATCAAATACCAAAACAAAGGGTATAACAGGAATAATGTACGTAAAGAACAGATGTCCTGGCGATCTCCAGAAATAGTACGGGGTGATGATGAACATGAGTAGACCCATGGCAAATATTGTAATCAAAGAAGATATTGTTCGTTCTTGAAGCTCAAATATGCTGGCAATCGATATTAGAGACATGCGTTGAGGCAAAATTCAAAGAGATCGGGTTACTTACCCGAATCCGTCCGCAGTCTCCAGTGTATTTCTCAATATGGCCGAGCCCAATTGGTTGTCAAAGTGGTGGAAAGCCAAGTTGTATAATCTGAAGATGTTTTGCTCTCCACTCCTATTCAAGCTAGCAGGCGCATTTGCAGCATCGACTGAATCGGACACGAAGCTCAAATTCTCACTGCGCTTCGAGGCCTCGGTCCAATCGGGAATGTGTGGATGTATATCAGTCAAGACAAATTTGACTCCTCCTTTATTCGCTGGCGCTCTCGAGGTTTGAGGTGATCGCGGATTGAGGGATTTCGAAGGTACGCTGGAGGCTTCTCCAGAGGACTTGGTAGATAATTGCGAGTTCAAATCCTTCTCAATGAAGGGTGTTGGTCCACCTGCGCCAGCGCAAAAATCGACATATGTATATTTCGTGACATCATCGGAAAGGGTTCGATAGAGCGTGCTTGCGACAAGTTGCGCAGGCGACACCTTTTGCAACAAAGGAGCTCTGAAGGTCCAGCATAGAGTGAGACAAGATTGAACTTTCTCTCGCAGATATTGAGGAAACCTGATGGTATGTTAGCACTGGATTACAACGATTGGGAGGCTGGATATTTCCAGGAGGAATTGACCGACCAAGATTGATCATTTATTTCGAAAAAGTGTATCCGGGGGCAGATTAAAACCATCTTATCTGTTGCAAGCTTCGGCAACAAACTTTAAAGACGACTGTGAGTAGTTAAGGAACGTGGATGTTGTCATTGACGCGTTGACGACCTTCGAAACGAAGCTAATGATGGAGCTTCGGGTACTCCGTGCACACCCCCAAGATTTGCCCAACGTACGACATTCTTCGTCCAGCATGTCGTTGTTATTTCGCACTTTGAAAAGATGCAGTATGCGACAGGTATCATCTCAATCGGCATCACATTGATCGCATTATGTCTTGCTCTCGGTAACCCAGTAATCAAAAGGAACGGGAAAGCGCTCAAGTAAGTAATTTTATCTGACTCTATAGTAAACACCATCCTAGAGTCGTGAAATACAATTTGCTTCCTCTACCGGATTATGGTTCTTCTCCATGTTTGGCGTACATAATTATATCAATTGAGCCCGTATTCCTAGAAGTGGACTGACAATCAATACAGACGACCTCCAAACACTCTTCCTTGGGTTGGAAATGGTCTTCTATTCCTGCAGGCTCGTCATAAGTTATTTTCTTGGTTCGTAAAATGTGAACGACAATTTGGATTCGAGACTTTCCAAATTTCTATTCCTTCCCTGCCAGGCGGCGTTGTGATCAATGATCCAAAGAACCTAGAATACGTCCTCAAGAATGAAGGCATTTTCGCGAAGGGGGATTTCTTCAAAAGAAGATCCTGGGATCTTTTCGGTACGTTTCTCAAACATATATGTAGACATAGATATTAACATTTCCAGGGAATGGTATCATCAACGCTGACGGCGAGTTATGGAGGGTTCAGCGGAAAGCTGGCCTAAGCTTCTTGAATAATGCCAATTTCAAAGTACTCACCGATGTAGCTCTTCCACGATATTTGAAGGAGAGCATAGCTGCACTCCGAGGGCTAAATGATAAATCAACCATAGATATGCAGACAGTGTTTCATGAATTGACAACTCAGCTCATGGGTCGAATGGCATACGACGTAAGAGGATTATTGAATCACTGTTAGGAGACAGGCTTGTATAAATGCTAAAACCCAGCGACTAGATGGAAATGCATGACTCCGATCCATTCTCGGAAGCTTTTCACTTCGCCTCCGGGGCAACTGGGGAACGTTTCCAGAACCCTCTCTGGCAATTTACGGAAATCTTTCTCGGCCGATCTTTCAGAAATGCCGTCAAGGAAGTCAAAGCTTTTGGCACGAAGATCGTCTCGAGAGCAGTTGTTGATAGAGAGAAGGGGGATAAATCATTTGATAAGAGCGTCGGTAACGAGTCTGAATCTGCGGCAGCCTTGAATTCTATTTCTGGAAGCCTAATCAGCTCGCTATTAGACTCTATTGGCGATCATCAAATGGTCGCCGATGCAGCTTTGAACTATCTGACAGCTGGTAAAACACAGCTCTTGCTTACCAGACTCGTACTGACTTTCTTAAAGGACGGGACACAACTGCTCAAGCACTAACGTGGGCTTTCTACTTAATGCTACGCAATCCTCTTGTAGTTGGAAAAGTGCGAGCCGAAGCCGAAAAAATCAAGGCGAGCAGCCAGTTCACCCTTTCAGGAACGTCAGAAGGTGACACAGCAATCTTCACTCCGGCCGCTCTCCCATATACAATGGCAGCTTTTTACGAAACGCTAAGGCTGTATCCGCCTGTTCCTTTCGAAATCAAACAGTGTGAAAAAGCAACAACGCTTCCAGATGGTACTTTCCTGCCGGAAGCCTCTATCGTTTTGTGGTCCATATGGTCTATGAATCGGTCATTCATCACTTGGGGCGATGATGCCAATGCTTTCAGACCAGAAAGGTGGCTAGACAATGGCCATTTGATATCCAAAACCGCTTTTGAATTCCCGGTCTTCAATGGCGGCCCTCGGACTTGTCTTGGAAAGAAGATGGCAGAAGTCATGGCGGTACAGACTATTGCTACCTTGATTCTTTCCTTTGATTTTGAGGCTCTCGACGACAAAGAACGGATTCCCGCGAACAGTCTAACACTACCGATGGCAGGTGGTCTACCATGCTACGTCAAACCACGAGGTCCATAATGAGTAAGATCAGTATTCATTCGCCTTTCAGGGAGTCCAGATGCTAGGTCTATGTAATCGACATTCTCTTAACCTTCCCAGCTCACGACCATGATACCAGAAGCAGAACCTTCCGCTTGGCGCTGGGCACTCTCAAATTTGAATCCTGAATCAGCTTTCTCGACAAGCTCCTTCCAGTCATCTTCATCCCGCTCTCGGGAGTTGAAGAGTGTGAGCATGACGAGATCCATTTCTCTGGAGTATAGTCAGTGCGTCGCTTACCTAGTAACCATATTCGACGCTACTCACCTCACACTTCGCTCACGAGCCGGAGGTATACTACCTGGCTCAGGCAACAAATGATCTTGGATCACCAGTCTCGACCCCTTTTTCATCGCAGGAATCAAGTTCCTCAATATCTTGGTGCAATACTCATCAGACCAATTATGGAAGATATACCGAATTAGCACAATGTCCACATCCCTCATAGGCTGCTGTTCAAAAAAACTGTGGCTCATCAGAGTCACTCTATCATGCAGAGAATCTGGAACTCGATAAGTTGCATCAGCATCACCTATAACTTCTGGCAAATCCTGGACCACAAACTTCAGTTTCGGCGCCGCTTCAGCTACAAAAGCGCTAACATGGCCCTGAGAGCCCCCAAGATCGACGACAAGTGCTCCTGTTGGAAGATTCAACCAAGGAAACTTGTCAACTAGAGCCTGTAATCCCGCCGTCCCAGCTGAAGACATAGCTCCCCCGAATTTCTTTGCCCGTTCGGGAAACTGTCCGAGATATTCATAGAATGGCAAATCCGTGTTGTTCGCAAGTGCAAATCCCTATCCACATTATCAGCTCGATTCAGAAAAGTTGGCAGGGCGTGCAAATACCGAAGCGTTCGGTTCCTGACTCTTCCTGAATTTAATCAGTGCATCAACAGTCTACCACACTGTCAGCTTCTTCCATCATCTCAAACTACATTCCCGTCTTCACCCTCCACATTCTAAAACACATACCTTCCCCATCGCCGGCCACACCTCATCAACTCTCAACCCCATCACAAAACCCATCATCTCACTCTCCACCAACCTCCTACTCGCAGCCGAATGTCCCACCACGCCCTTTCTCACCTCCTTGAATATCCTATAGTGAACAATCGCAAACCTAATGATCCTTCTCAGATCATGTTCATTGAGGTCCACTAATCGGGCTAGATCTTGGAATGTGATCGTACCACCTAGAGGTATCTTAGAAGCGATACCAAATTTATAAATCGCAGAGATGGTGGTAGTTTCCGCCTTGAAAGTCAGTCCACTGAAACGAGAAGACGGGGTTGAATGGGATGTTTACTGGCGGCGAGAGGAGTTCGTCGACTCCACCAAGAAGCTGCTGGAGTTCTCGAGTTGCTTCTATAATCTCTAGACGTGCGTCCTCTAACTCGGCGGGAGCGTCGTCCGGGAGAGCTTTGAGAGGAGCGTTTTCTTCGAAGGAGGGCTGTGGATAGTTTCCGGATCGCAAGTAGTTGTCGATTTTCGTGGTGTTGCTTGAGATTATGGTTGAGAGTTCGATGATTCTGGATGTGGATGTCATGATGGAGATGGGAGATTTGAAAGCAATGAAATGACTTTCTCAGATTCGATGTGTTATATACAAGGAGAAATTATCTTACACCCTTCCTGGATGTTAATGGCAGGTATCTCATATATCTAGCAAAAGAAGTCGTACCAAATATTCGTACCAGATCTTCGGACCCGAACGCGCCAATCAAGACTACCAAATCTCTATATCCCAGGAACGCAACAAACGACTCTACCTATGGAACTTGCGAGATCCTGTATCACAATACAACCAACCTTTTGACGTAGCCAATGAAACCCATAGTTCAGCGAGTGATCTATCCATTTTCGGAAGGTCTTAAAAGTATGACTCATATGCACATGCCGTTGATTTACCCAGGTGACATCCATCTAGATTTCAGTACGTCTCATACTTGTATACTTGGAGAGAGAGTCCCTGATTTCAGAAAAAGATCACGTTTAATGATTCTCGACATGTGCTCTCAAAAATCGATACTACATCGTGCAACATATTGTTGTCAATAATTGTGAAATATTCATTATGAAATTTCGAGCTACGCATTAACATCCTGAACTAAATTTCAACCAGACCTAGCATGCGCTCCCGTATTTGGCTGCCGCTGTCCTTCTCATCAAATGCCCTTCTTCTCCAAAAACTTTAGAATCAAACTAGCAATCTCCTCGGTATGAGTCTCAATAGCAAAATGCCCCGCATCTAACAAATGCAACTCAACTTGATCACCAAGGTCTTTCTTGAAAGCCTCCGCGCCCTCCTTGACAAAAATAACATCGTTCTTCCCCCACACTGCCAGAATTGGGACTTGGCTCTTCTTGAACCACGCTTGAAAGTCGGGATACAGAGGAATGTTAGAGCCGTAGCTGTAGAAGAGATCAAGTTGGGCTTCTGCGTTGCCGGGTCGGTCTAGGAGAGCTTGGTCGAGGATGTAGGTTTCTGGTGCTATAGTGGGAAGGAGGGCTTCAGGCGTGCCGTGAGTATATTGGAACTTGGTGATGGGTGCTGTCAAAAGGCCGGGGCGGATGGCCTCGCGATCTTCGAGGGAGCCAGAGGCCCAGTATTTCTGGATTGGTGCCCAGAACTCGCCCAAACCTTCGACATAGGCGTTGCCATTCTGCGTGAAAATTGCTTGGACGGCATCTGGCCGTCGGAGGGCTAGACGAAGAGCTGTAGGAGCTCCGTAGTCGAAGACGTAGACGCTGTACTTCTTTATTTCAAGAACGTCTAGAAAAGCTTCGATGCTGAGGGCTAGGTTCTCAAATGTGTATTTGAAGTTGCGCTTTTCGGGCACTTCAGTGAAACCAAATCCTGGGAGGTCAGGAGCTATGACTCGATACTTTTTGCTGAGAAGGGGAATTATGTTTCTGTATTGGTGGGATGAGGTTGGAAACCCGTGGAGGAGAAGGATGACTGGTGCATCTGAGAGACCTGATGAGCGGTAGAAGACATTGAGCCCATCTGCTGAGACAAGTGAGGTATTGTAAGGTGCCATGATGGACTGAGAGTTGTAATGGTAATTGTGGGAGTGGTGGATGGTTGCGCTGTGTATGTCTGATGGGATTAAAGATCATCTTCTTGGAAAGGAGTAGGTTACTTATAGTCGACTTGACTTGGAGAATTCTCTAAATCTGCCGTTACGGTGACGGATCTGAAGCTGTGCGAACAATTTGGTAAGCACCTTGCTTTCTACGGAGTAGAGTACCGTGGGAAATTTGGTAGCAGTAGCTTGATTACAAATCCAGTCTGCGAGTGTAACGAGTGAAGACAATAGAAACGATTGATTGAACTCAACGCCATTTTCCAAACCATTGGATATTGTTCAAATCCCGCTAAAGCCACATGCTTTCATGATTCTGGCAAAATTTCGTTGAATGTAACAGATCTTGGAAAGGGCGTCAAGGCTGCAGTCCGCGTAGACGATGTTTGGCACATCTCCGCGGTCGTGCTAACCACCCAGTACGTACTGTAGCTACAATAGCTCTGGTAGGACCAGCACAGCGGGTTTGGAATCACGGATTTGCTGATGTCCACATAACTAAGAGAGATTCTGGTCACAAGGCTTGATGATATTATGGCGATTAACAACATCTTGCCCGCAAGGCTGTTGATTGATCGAAAACTTGCAAGACAAGACGATGAGAAACGGTACCCGATTAATATTGCGACATTGCTGGGACGTAGAGGCCTTCTTTTTGACCTCAAAGCCCGAGTTGATCGTCTGCATTTACGTCCCGGAACGAATTGAACAGCGATTAAAGAGTCGAAGAAGACTTGAACGGAAAGAGATTGAGCGAGATCATAAGAGTTGAGATGGGGTGGAACATTTGAAGTGTGAGAGGGAGGCACGTGGGAGGTAGACGACGACGTTGAAGCTGGAGTGGAGAAGCGCTGGTGGTCTGTGCGCGAGGCTGATATTTACTTCTCCGTAACTAACGCGCCTCAACTCAAAGCAAAGACGTAGAACAACGCACGGCAGAAGTATTCAATTACATACAGGAACGGACTTCTGAATTGCGACAATATCGAAAGGAGCCGACGGACTCTTCTAATCAGAAAAGGGAAATCCAAATTCTCAAAATGTCGTCTCGACTCCCATCCTCAAATGGACCCCGCCTTTCCACGGCCCCAAGCAGCATCAAGCCTCGACAACTGGTAAGTCTCTTACTGTCCGGGATTTGAATTCCCTCCAAAGAAGCCACGCATGCAGTCTATCAATATGCTAATGGAATGCATAGTCACATCTCCATGCCCAGCTTGCCCAATTGTCGGCCAATCTCGCAGATCTCGAGAACCTTCTTCGGATGACAAGTGTGCAAGCCGAATCTGTGAGAGGACTAGGTGCTTTCCATGGCGGACTGTAAGTTGCATATCTCCTCTGCTGTACTCTAGGATCTTACACGCTTGGGATACTTGCTGACACGGCATTTGCAGATTCATGGCGGCGAGTAAAGTCCTTGGGGAAGAAACGATTGCGGGATCAGCGGCGCAGAGCAGCCAACAGCAGAGACGGAGCGATTCTAGCGAGTCTTGAGGGGAGTATCAGAGTGTCATGGCAATTTGATGACTCGGGAGCTAGTGAAAGGGCGCCGGCGGACATGGAGAAGACAGGATGCCCACCTCGAACGTGATCTCAGCAGACAAGCCTGCGCGATACCAGAAAGGAGAGGGACTAGTCAAGACGCACAGCCTGCAGCTGCAAGGAGCACTGGAACTCGAATGTGAGGAAGGCAATGATGTATCCTTCCAAGTTGCTGATCCTTGTCTGCACGACATGCAGAAGTAGAGGGCAGAGGACAACAACACTGCAGATGCATACTGTCTATTGGTGCTACTCAGCCAGCCCGTCCGGGGAGGATGTGGTCACTTCGACTTCTCAAACTCTTAATCTGGCTCTCTTATTGAGTTCTTCTTTAGATTCTGTGTTACTGCTATAGGACGCCTTTTGAGAGACCGGCTACAGCTATCCAGCGAGAATGTGTGAAAGTCACAAGTCTCCAAAATCCTTTCTGCGTTGTCATGATCCGTGTTCTCCTAATTCAATGTCACTTGCGCACTTTTTGCCACTCTCGCTAGGTACGCGACGCGCACGGCATCGTTTTCAAAATTGCCATTTACAAAGACTTTTGAACCCTAGATCATCTGCTTTGTTAAAATCCAACAGAACACACAGACGGCCAGGCTTGTGTGTGGCACTTCCCTCTCCTCTCCTACTGCTCTTGCTAAGGACATCGGATGCCTTAGGTGGCAAAGGACACTTCCAGAATCTATCCACCTTACCACGACCCATTCTCATCGGCGGCATCAGTCTTCTCCAAGCATAGAACTTGTCGTTTTCGCGCATCTCTTCCTGCCTCTAAAACTTTTCTTCGGTACGCAGACTCCTTAATCTTCCTTTGCAACTTCTCCAGTCGATGTTTCTCAGTTTTGTACATACGTTCCTCGGCCTTGATTTGACAAACCAGCGCTTCTGCTGGGAGATTTTGCGCTGCCTCGACGTCGTCCTGGTATTTTCGGTATCTGGCTTCGACTTGGGACTTGTCGCCACCACCATGGTTTGGAATGTCTTCTTCCAAGTCAACGTCAGACATCTCCAGATCTCCATCATCAAAACAATTTACTGCTCTGGAGCCTTGATCATTCTGCTCTGTACGGCCGACAGCTTTTGCAAAAGAATCATCAGCTCTTTTGATGCCCACTTGTCCCGTCTGAAGAATGCCAAATTCATCCATGACCAAGCCAAACTTGAGCACCTCATCACAGCTCACATCTTCTATCGCGCCGGTATGTTTGACAGCAGAAGCCCAGTCGACACCTAGAACCGTCCTGAACGTGACAGGCTTCCACTCGCCCGAATGAAGATTGCGGAGAATGTTCACAAGCGTGTGGTTGATCTTACGCACACAGTCCTCGAAAGTGATTTTGTTGCTCAAATCAGCAGCGAGCAACAGATCGGTAGCTGTATGATCGCCATTTTTCAGCCATCTCTTTGCCAATTCTCCTTTCCAGTTGCTTGTGATTACCATGCGTGCGGCTTTTGTATCGATTTCGTAGCGACGATGATTTTTGTCAAGCTCGTTCATCTCGGCTTCAAGACTTTGGAACACAAGCTTTTGTTGAGGATCGTTTGTCTCGAGGGCACTCTTCGCAATGTCAGCTCGAATTTCGTTGGCCATTGCGATACCAGCGTAGTCTCTGCAATGAAGAGGGATGCCGCAGATGTAATTGCACAAACTTTCTGGGGTGTCGAAGGTCATACCGAAGAGTGTGAGGCTGATACCTGGGGGTAGGGACGACATCTTGATTATGGTGGCCGTGAGTGTCAGATTATTGTTATGTCTGCTGGATGTTGAAATGTGGAGACGCTTATGTTTGGATCGAAGACAGTTGGGCTCGGAATTTGGAAGATGACTAGTTCTCGCTCTGGATGAAAGAGTCGAATAAAAGGTACATGTGCAGACAAGATGTGAGGATAAGAATATATCAGAATAGATCGGGAGTCGCTGATTGCAAAGGTCATATAGAAGAGGCCGGTATCGCAGAAAGCCGCTTAAGTGAAAGTGAAGTGAAACCACCGAGTCGATCTCGCTTACAGACTCACTAAGAGGTGCTAATCTTTAAGAGTTCTGGTTGACGGAGATGTGGTTTCGATATAGCTATATACCTATATCTCTCTCTTCATGATCGTATGCCGATCGTCTAGAGAATTGGAGAGTAGCTGAGCTTCAACTCCAACATTGATGATTAGGTCGAGGTTGCGCGACTATACACTCTCTTTGTGTAGTCTACAACAACCGCAGTGTTTTGAGTCCAATTTCTCAAGAAACAGAGGTTCCCAATAACCCTTCACGGCCCTTTGGAGATAGATGACAAAGACAAAAGGCATTCTCGCGTATGCCATATGCCTGACAAGATTGAGAGGTTATTCAAGAGAGGGCAATCATAGGTCGTCAAGAGGAAACGAGAAGAAATCACAAGGACGTGTAGGAATGGATAGTGTATTCACTTGAGGGCATGAATAAGAGAAGGCAATATCAGAGGGACTCAATTGCTGTCGCCTACTACGCAAAGTCAATGTATCTGGCGCGTGGAATCCTGAGGAGATTAAGGCAAATACTAATTTTCCGACACGATAGAAGTTCCTACGGTGATTCCTTTCGAATATTACCTCTCGGTGTACAGGTGTGATTGTAATCTCCCCCGGAACTGTAGGCTTATAAGCATTTGTCCTAAGCTATTACCAGACTACCAGGCATTTGAATCATGGTTATTATCAAATCTCTAGTGATACAACGGATTGAAGTAAGGATTGAGATTAGTATTACTGATAGTAGGGTTGTCAAAGAAAATTAAGTCCTAGATCGAGTGAGGACAATATGTCTCGAAGTCAAAATTAAGCTCGCGTAAAAATGTCTAAATCAGATGACGATAACTGAAGCTCTCTAGTAGCAATCTGGCTCTTTTAAAGAATTACCCACTTAATTATAGCGATTCAATATCTTGTTTACCGGATGTATCCAATAGGATTCCGTTTTGAATATAAGTTTGCACTTTTATCGTTATCCCGAATTGACGAATTATGCAAGGCGCGAATTGTGCAGCTGAGAGCCAGCCTCAAAGTTATGTACCGAGGCTGAATCCCGACTTCTCAGGATGCTCAATAACGTCTCGATGTATTGTTACACCCAACATTAGCCGAAACTCCATACAACCTCCTGCGACGGCGCAATTCCTCTGTCATTTCGTCTGCTGGAACAAAGGAAGATCAATATGTGGCGGATGGGCTGATTGCTGTCCAACTTCGATGTCCTCATAGCTTGGAGAGCTTCGTCTCCATCGCTTTTCGTCAATTAACAAGATGACCGCACGAATGCCTCTGGAAACAAGAGTCTCTTCTATACTCAAAGGGGAATTACCACGATGTCCAAAGGCTTCTACACCTGTTGCGCGACAGACTTTTCAATCACAATCCCGATTGCGCCAGTACTCAACACCCCGCCCACCGCCGAAAACATATTTCCAACCAGGCGATCAACCACCACCACATCCAACATATTTCCAACCAGCAGACTCGCAACCTCCCTATCCCCCTATCCCACCAAAAACATACTTCCAAGACGACTCCCAATCCTCAAACCCAAGCGATCTCCGCTCCCAACTCGCAGGTTACAATGGGCAACCTCCTCTACCTTCACAAGGAGAACCCGTTAGCCGCCTTCTGCGGACTCTACTATACGCAAGCATCTTCTTCTCCCTCGGCGGCGTCGCAGGAAAATTCATAATACTCGACCCAATCCCTCCAGAAGCCCCCACGCCCGGCAGCCCAGCCGACCTCGCCCTCAAGAAATCCATCACCGCCGCCGCAGAAAACCTCATAGTCGTGCAAAACCTAACCGCCGATCCGAATTACACCTCCCAAGACGCGTACGCCGACACGCCCGAAGCCGCGAAAAAAAGACGTCTCACGGGCGGGCCCCTAGGCGGCTCCCGAGCACTGGGCGGCTTCAGGAGGACGTTCTTTCATAAGACTACTGGGGAGGTGATCACGGTTATATATATCGGGTCTTCCGTGGCTGGGTTTCCCGGGGTGACGCATGGGGGTGTGACGGCTACGATTCTGGATGAGGTGTTGGGGATGTGTGCTATACGGCAGTTTCCCGCGAAGACGGGCGTGACGGCGAATTTGGAGGTTAGGTATTCAAAGCCGCTGAAGGTTAATAATTTTTATGTGGTGAGTGCGAGTCCGGTGCCTGAGGGGACGGATAGGAAATGTCATGTTGTTGGGAAGGTTGATCATGCGGTTACGGGGGAGAGATGTGCGAATGCGTTGGGGTTGTTTGTTGTACCGAAGAAATTGGCGTTGAAGCCTATTAGTGATAATCTTTCTATCGAGGAATGATCTTGGGGATAGAAAGTCTGCGTTTTTGCAAGCGCGGAATGGCATCTAGGAATGCCTTGATATGCACAAGATACGCAAAATCAAGCTTGCAATTTAACCTAGTATAAGCCGCGTGTACTCCTCTCTTTCTACGTCCAATCCCCTCTCATCTCCCCATCTGATAAGATCCATAAACATAATCCACTCCGTAGCTCTCACTTACCTACCCTATCAATCAGCAGCTCCCGTATCTAGGTATCCATCATCTGCAAGAGCGGAATTCGCTAAATCATAAGCTTAGTCCCTAACTCCGTACCTCCTAGCATTCAGGCGTGCAGAAACCGCTATGTCAACAATTAAGATTCAACTCCGTAGCCCATGATGTCTGATTGTAATTCTCCGCTATGGAAAGACGGAGGTATCGGGGTTTCCCCCTGATACTTGAGTGAGCAGATCCAATGGGGGTTGTCGAGTCAGAGAGGGCTTCGAAGTGAATTCCGCAAGCATGAAATTTAGACCAAGGAACGTTAGTCGTATTCAGCAGATTGATATAGGGAGGAAAGGGTATATAAACAGCGGTTGTTTCCTTGGGAAGGAGCAAAGAAAAACATATCACCAGCTCCAATTCTCCCTTCTCAATTCCGACAATAAGTCTTCTCACTCGGCCGAAACTCACAAACAAGCAACCCATCAAAACACCAGCCCTCCAAACAATGGCTACGCCCCGCCAAAATTCAACCACGAGCATCATTCCCCTCGAAGCATTGAGGAAATTCGACAAGGTTGACGAGTATATTGTCGAGCACCTTGTTCCGCAAGATACGGCGCTGACGGACGCTTTGAGAGCTAATGAGAGGGCGGGGGTGGATGCTATTGACGTGTCGCCTAACGATGGGAAGTTTTTGTATCTGTTGGCGAGGATGAATAAGGTGAAGAGGATTTTGGAGATTGGGACTTTGGGGGGGTATAGTGCTATTGTGAGTACCTATCTCTTTTTTGTGGTTGGTTGCTACTGTGCGTTGCTATTCTTCGGCCTGTGGTTGTGGATTTTCACGTTCACTGGTGCTGGAGGTTGGTGATAGGAGATTTTTGCGGTGAAGAGGTTGGGTGAGGTACTAGATGGGTTAGTTGTTAGTTGTTCGGAGTTTTGATGTTTTTCTGACAGCTGTCGTTGACTCGAGGAGGCTGAACGAGATGTTTGTGCAACTTCTCCATATTTGGTCATCATCTCGTAGGGGAGGTTGGTGGCTTGTAGAAGAGATGTCACCTAAGGGCAGAGGTGTAAAAGCGTTTCGAGATTGCACGATCGATCAATTGAAAGATGGAAAATGTACTGACTTCCTCATAGTGGATGGCCAAAGCAATTCCAGAAGACGGAAAGATCATATCCTGCGAACTTGAACCCGAACACGCGGCTATCGCCGCAGCAAACATTCAAAAAGCTGGCTTTGAAAAGAATGTTGAGATCAAAGTCGGTCCTGCGATAGACACGCTGGAGAAAATGAGCGAGGCCGGGAAAGTGGAGCCGTTCGATATGGTCTTCATTGATGCTGATAAAGAGAACAATTGGACTTATTACAAATGGGCCCTAGACCACGCCAGCCATGTCGGCACCGTGATGGTGGTGGACAACGCGATAAGAAGAGGTCGGCTGGTGGATAAGGAGAATAAAGATCCTCCAGTGCTTGGGAACAGAAGGTTGTTTGAGGAATTGAAGAAGGAGAAGAGGGTTGAGTGCACAGCTCTTCAGACAGTTGGAGCTAAAGGATGGGATGGGATGGTGGTTTCGATGGTTGTGGAGTAATAAATAGATCATGGATGTCAAGCATCGCGGAGCCTCGGCGGCCAGGTTCCGATGAAGTGTCAATCTGGATCTGGATTGGCAAATTAGCTGAGCCGCGCGCCCCGTGGGTTTGATGATCGTATTTGACGATCGTATTTGACCGTTCTCCTGGTAGGTTCCTATCTTGAAAAACTGCTGGTACTTCTATCATCTCTATTCGTCCATAGCGCACCTACATACCATTGAGATCCGGGTGAGAATAGAGAACTCCTCTTTGAAGGCGACTTACCAAAATCGCTCTTGCCAAAGTATTTTACCAGGTTGTGACATGTCATATCCTAGCATTTGTCTTCCGGGGGAGGGTCAAAGTTCACAACTCGCTCCTCAGCCTCTTCCCAACCTCCACAGTCGCAATTTCGGCGCGCGTTTAAAAAGAGCGGTCCTGATTGACAAGCGAAGCCAATGAAGCGCGTTATATATAGCAACCCCTGGCGATAATCCTTACAATGGAGTCCTCTCTCGTGACTCGACAATGTGACAGTGTCTGGTACCTGGAGAAAATCTTACTGCTTGGAGTCTGGTGTCGGTGAGTGTAGATTAAGGTACGACCAATTGTCGGTAGAGCCATGTTTTGGGACTTCATGCGGATCGAGCGGATCACTTCTGTTTGCTGCAGAAGGTCGATGGGAGGGGGAACTCGGCGTGCCTTGGGATGCTACGCTGGGAAGGATTGGTGATGTTATACATATATGCGGCGGGCTCCTGTGGCTGGATGTAAGGGGTGTCTCTGCAAGTACATGCTTTTTGTGAATACTGTATCGGAGGAACACATTCTGATTTTGAGATTTTGAACGCGAATGCTGTCATTGATCAGAAGCAGTCTCGATGAGGGACGAGTCGGGAACACGCCTGTCTCTGGCGGTTTCTTTTCATCGTCCTCAGTCGGTGAGATTGTGGTTGCGGGCCAAAAGGGATAGTTCCTTCGGAAAGGGGCATATCTCGAGCCTGAGTATTGATCAATTGTTACAAACGAAGGTTGCTATTCGAGCAAAGGTGGTTCCTTCGGTGGAAAGATGGCTGGACGACGCGTTTCCTGATGCTGGACCAGATTGCTCGAAGCTCGAAGACGAGAGGAAACGTGGCACTCGTACGAATCATGAACCTCCTTCCGTCGCGTTTGTTCTCCAATTCTCGTGTAGTTTGGCCCGAACTAATCAATATCAGACCTTGTGGCTCGAAAGCAAGAATCAGTCAAACCCAAAGGACGCGTCTTCCAACTGGAGCGATCCAGGTGACACGGCGACCGACATGTAACCAATGTCCTCACCCGGGCCAACCATGTGCTTTTCAAGAATACAAAATTCCGCAACTCAGAGGACCGATACCTCCAAGAAGATCATCATCGCTTCCCCAAGAATCGCGCGTGATAGAAGCAATTTCCCATCCATCCGCTCCCCTCGCTAGCTTTTCTCTCGGACCGCAAGACGGATTTTTCTTCTCGTACTTGCTCACTGGGACACTCAACAAACTCGAATTCTTCTCATTACCACACTTGTGGGCAATGGTTCTTGACAAGTTTCAGAGCGAACCATGCATTCGCCATATTATGCTCGGAACTGCGATGATCCATCGATCACGCTCCGATACAAATGTTTCGCGACTGGAAGAAGCTCATCGAATGGCGTCTCGGCATTATAGCAATGCAGTTCGATTACTTAGCAACTCGCTCACTGCAGTGAATGGTTCGATCAGTGGAGAGGCTCGTGAGGTCATACTCCTCACAACCTTTCTGCTTGGTGTATTTGAGATTCTAAGACGAAAGGATGATCGGGCAGCTTGGTGGATGAAGAGCGGATCGAAACTGCTCAATGTTGCACCAAGCACGTCAAATGACAATACAACGCATGACAGAAACACTACACAGTTGGCTCTCGGTTTTGAACTGATGAGTGTTAATCTCAAGGTCAAGCAGATGAAGACACTGAAAAAGCGCGAAAGAAGCCTCGGGAAATGCGGTGCTGGCTGTGTGAGGAGGAAAGAACGAAGTCGCAAATCCATATTCGGAATATGGCCTTCGAACGAGTGAAGAGTAGAGGGTTGAATGATTGAAGACCTCGGAGTTCTTCAACGTCCGTGAAAGGAAACAGTCAGTGGGAGGTGGGATACATACTAGAGCAGACTCGCTCCAATCCTTTTCTTTTTCGTTCTGCGGGTTTGAGCGGGAGTTTTCGCAAATAGAGAAAGCTGGTGAACACGTGCAAACGTTGACAGGATCTGATAACACACTCAGAAACACTCATTTAGTAATGTCAAATGAATTTCCTAATACAATCATGGGAATTGAGGATATACGGAGTCACATATATCAAGGTTCCCTTGTGGAATTCCAGGAACTGGGAATGGATGAAGGATTACCCTTGTTAGCGCGGGAAACTTCCACTCTTACCTCATGTCCTCACCTCGTCTATCACCTGCATTCTTGACAAAACATGAACACGATCACAAAGAGAAGTATATAAAACCCATCACAAAATGTTGTCGTTGACGAGGCGAAGTCGACATCTTCTCGAACACGTACCAAATGTCAGCGCTAATGCACTCGACGTCACTAACATTCCAGAACCATAGATAACGATGCGGCTGCAATCGACCTTGCATCTAGGGCTTCCCAGCACTTTGTCCACCAACGCAGAATATCTACCATCCGATGATCCGCATATCCCACTCTCAAATACCAAGACACCAAGACTTCCACGTCCTCTCTTATCTACAGCCTCACCGCCAGTGAGGATGCTCTGTGATAGATAGCAGCTCGCAGAAATACACGTTGACGACCCGGGAACTCAAAGACGTTCCTGTCGTCAGTGGGGTTCTCAACAAGGTTTTTCTGGTACCTGGATACCCGGAAGTGGGCGAGAAACTCTAAGAGAATAGAGAGTATGGCCTCGTTTATTTGCTCTTGGAGCTGATAGCTATCCGGTTTGACAGAAGGAAATATAAATCCGGGGAATCCGGCGGGCGATGGCGTTGATGGGGATGAAGAGGAGTGGTGTATAAAAGCAAGTGCAAATCTCCATCTTGATGTTTCTCTAGACGTCTATCTTTGAGTTTGAGTTTCCAAGTCTTTGTTGTTCCGCTGTTCTAGTTTCAAGATGCTGTCTCTACTTCTTGCTCTCGCCACAGTAGGATGTGCTTCTCCAATTGTCTACCGTCAAGAGGAAAACCCATTTGTCTTCACCAATTCAAATGGCCTCAATTTCACTCAGATGAACGCTACCCTTCCTAACGTTACAATCTTTGCAACTGGTAAGTTAAACTCACGTGTCTCTCATAGCATCTCACTAATACATGAATAGGCGGTACCATTGCAGGCTCTAGTGGCAGCTCAGTAGCAACCACCGGCTACACAGCCGGAGCCCTTGGAATCCTCACTCTCATCGATGCCGTCCCAGAAGTCCTAAACATCTCCAACGTCGCCGGAGTCCAAATCTCCAACGTAGGAAGTCCAGATGTAACATCCGACATCCTCGTTAGCATGGCTAAGCAAATCAACGACTTCGTCTGCAACGACCCAACCATGTCCGGCGCAGTCGTCACTCACGGAACCGACACCCTCGAAGAAACGGCCTTCTTCCTCGACGCAACCGTCAACTGCGGCAAACCAGTAATAGTCGTCGGCGCCATGCGACCCGCAACCGCAATCTCAGCCGACGGGCCCTTCAACCTCCTCGAATCCGTCCGAGTAGCAACCACGCCCGCCGCCAACGACCGCGGTGCAATGGTCGTCATGAACGACCGCATCGTCAGCGCCTACTACGTGACCAAGACGAACGCCAACACAGCCGACACATTCAAAGCCTACGAGCAAGGCAATCTCGGCGCTCTCATCTCAGATATCCCTTACTTCTACTACCCACCTGTGATACCCACGGGCAAAACCAAGTACGATTTGAAGAATATCACATCGATCCCACGTGTCGATATCTTGATGTCCTACCAAGACATGCACAACGACACGCTCTACAACGCCGTCGCTAATGGCGCAAAAGGCATCGTCGTATGTCCCCCCATCCTTCCTCTCATAAACCTCACTAACACACCCCCTCAGATCGCCGGCTCCGGCGCCGGAAGCGTCTCCTCCAACTTCAGCCTCGCCATCGCAGACGTGATCGCCAGCTACAACATCCCCATCATCGACAGCACGCGCGTCATGAGCGGACAAGTGCCCAACTCGGGATTCTCGCCCGAAGACCCAAGCGCGATCGCGAGCGGGTTTTTGAATCCGTATAAAAGCCGTATGTTGCTAGGGATTCAGCTGGCGCTGGGATATAACATGACGGAGATTGCGGGGGATTTTGCGAAGGCGGGGACGTTTGTTGGGTAGAGATGGATATGTAAGGAGATGTAGGTGTGGACATGGCGTTTAGGGGTTGGAATATGTTTATAATTACAGTATATAGACAAGAATAATCCGATAATATTTGAGGATGGTGCTAGGATCACGGCTTTGTTTGTTTCATGCATCGTTGTTCGACTCGCTAATCTTGTGAATACTGTACTATACACGCTCACAACTCTACTATATCGCGTAATTCATATCGTACTTACTCTATCGCCCCTCCGCTATCTGATCTCCTCGCCCTACTCTTTATCCTAGCTCTCATCTAATTCTCTCTACCTATCTGATTCACAATCACCCTCTCCATCTAACTCACTATTACCCTCCCATCCTAATCTATTCTCTATCCCTCCCTCCCTCTCTACTATACCCAAAAAAGGAGCTAGTCGTAATCTCTATATATATATATTAGAAGTAGAAGCAGAAGCAGAAGCAGAAGCAGAAGTAGTAAAGGTAAGATAAGGTAAGATAAAGAAATAGTCTCTCGTATCTACCCTCCTCTACCCCCCCGCGCCTCTTAATTCCTTTCCTATTACCCTCCTATCGTAGCGTGACGGCGGCTTTATATCTATATATCCCTACTAACCTACCTCTCTATCTATTATTATCTATTATCTATTATCTATCTTCCCCCCGCTATCTGATCTCCTCACCCTCATCTAATCCTAGCCCTCTTCTTATCCTCCCCACCGATCTAAGTCACGATCATCCTCTCTTATCTGATTCACAATCCATTCTCCCTCCATCCCTCCCTCCCTACCCCCCTACCATACCCCCTAAAAAGCTAATCGTAATCTCTGTATATATATATCAGAAGCAGAAGCAGAAGTAGAAGTAGTAAAGGTAAGGTAAGGTAAAGAAATACCTACTCGCACCTACTCGCACCTACCCTCTCGCACCTCCCCTCCTCTACCCCCCCGGGCGCGCCTCTTAATTCCTTCTCTATTACCCTCCCATCACAGCGTGACGGCGTCTTTATATCCCTACCTACCTCTCTACCTACCTACCTATTATCTATTATCTATTATCTATTATCTATTATCTATTATATCTATTATCTATTATCTATTATCTATTATCTATTATCTATTATCTATTATCTATTATCTATTATCTATTATCTATTATCTATTATCTATCTTCCCTCTGCTATCTAATCTCCTCACCCTATAAGACATCCTCACCCTCCTCTTTATCCTAGCCCTCTTCTAATCCTTTCTACTTATCTAATTTATAATTACCCTCTCTATTACCCTCTTATCCTAATCTATTCTTTATCCTATTCTTAATCTCTTCATCCCAATCCATTCTCCCTCCCTCCCTCCCTCCCTCTATCCCTCCCTCCATCCCTCCACCCCTCCTAAAAAATCCTAGTCGTAACCAACCCACCCGCACATACACATCAGAAGCAGAAGCAGAAGCAGAAGCAGAAGCAGAAGCAGAAGCAGAAGCAGAAGCAGAAGCAGAAGCAGAAGCAGAAGCAGAAGTAGAAGTAGAAGTAGAAGTAGTAGAGAGACAGGAAAGAAATAATCTCTCGCATCTACCCTCCTCACCCTCCTCAACCTACCCTCCTCTACCCCCCCGCGCCTCTTAATTCCTTTTCTATTACCCTCCCATCACCCTTCCATCACCTCCCATCTCAGTGTCTTCATATCCCTACCTACTAACCTACCCCCCTAGATGAAAGATCTATCACGAGAACATCTATAGCTATAAGCACAATACCTAATAACACATCCCAAACCAGCTAGACTTCTCATCTACCCACCCACCTACACAACCAACCAACCAACCAACCAACCAACCAACCAACCAAACAAGCCCTCAAAAATTCACAAAAGACATTAAGAATAAAAATCATTTATAAATATAATAATAATAATATAATATATTTCATAATCCGCTAAACTCACAAGTCACATTTCGCCGTATTCCTTTACGTCCTCGCTTACCCAAGAACCCTCTTCTCCTCCCCAAACCCCACCCACCACCTCCCACCTCCCACCCACCACCACCCACGGCCCACCGCCCACCACCCCAACCCCAACCCCTAAAACCTAACAACACTAACATCCAAAATCCCCTTCTCGCCCCTCAACTCCCCCACCACCTCTCGATCCACAACCCCATCAACACCCAATATCATCAAAGCCTCCTTCTCACCCTCCCTCGCCCCCTCACCCTCCCTAGCCCCCTCCCCTTCCTCCCTCGCTCCCTCCCCCTCCCTAGCCCCCCCCTCCTCTCCCTCCCCAAGACTAGCCACAATCATAAACCTAACATTAACACCCCTCCGTCCCAGAATGCCTCCCACACCCCCAATCTTCCCCGGCCGATCATAATTAAGCAGCACAAGCAACGTGCCCTCGGGGACAAAACTAGCGCTAAACCGATCCAGACGACTAATATACACCGTCTTCCCGCTGACATAGCCACTAATACAACCCTCATCGCCGCGCAACGTGACGAGACTCGCGTACACGAGTTCCTTAGGCGAGGTATGCGCGTGTACTTCCGAGAGACTAATGCCCTTCTCCTTTGCAATGAGCGTCGCGTTAACGATATTCACGTCCCTGCCCCCCGAGTCCGAGATCGAAGACGTAAGGCCCTTCACGAGCGCCGCGAACAGCGGACGCGTGTTGGAGATCGCAGCTAGCTCGCCTTCGTAGATGAGATCGAAGGCCTTTCCGGCTACGGCGCCGGCTTGGCGCGAGTAGTGCTGGGTGTAGAGCGTGCCCATGCGCTCGACGAGTCGGACGAAGGGTTGGAGCTTGCGGTATTCTTCGGGGAGGATGAGGGGCGCGTTGACGGCGCTGGTGGGGAGGTTGCCGGTTAGGATTGAGAGGACTTGGGCGCAGACGTCGAGGGAGACGTTTTCTTGGGCTTCGATTGTGGAGGCGCCGAGGTGGGGGGTTGCGACGACTTTGGGGTGTTTGGTGAGTTGTTCGGCCGCGGACCCGGGGGAAGGTGGTTCGGATGTGAAGACGTCGAGGCCGGCGCCGGAGATTTGGGAGGTGTTGAGGGCAGAGAGGAGGGCGGCTTCGTTGTAGACTCCGCCGCGAGCGACATTGAGGACTTTGGCGGTGGGCTTCATCATGGAGAATTCGGCGGTGGAGATCAGGTCCAGGGTGGATGCTATGAGGGGAGTGTGGATGGTGAGGAAATCAACAACAGGAATGAGCGATTTGAGGTCTGGTACTAGGGAGACAGAAGCTGATGCTGCCATGTCGGGCGATGCATAGGGATCCATTGCAACGACTTTCATGCCCAGTCCAACACCCATCCTAGCGACTTTGAATCCAACTTTTCCAAGTCCAATGATACCTAAAGTCTTTCCACCAACTTCTGTTCCCACTAGCTTACTTCGCTCCCAGCCTCCGTTTCGTAGACTTCGATCACCAGCTGGCACATTGCGAGCAACGGCCATCAACAAGGCGATGGTATGTTCGGCTGCGGCGACAATATTGCCAGACGGGCTGTTGACAACAATGATCCCCTGAGTGGTGGCAGATTCGACATCAACATTGTCAACTCCGACCCCAGCGCGAGCTACAACTTTGAGGTTCTTGGCAGCAGCGAGAACGGTAGATGTGACTTTCGTTTCGGAACGGATGATGAGTCCATGGTATTGAGGTATAATGTTGAGGAGCTCGTCAGCACTAAGGCCTTTGGGTTGATCGATATCAAAATGTGGTGAAAGGAGGGCGAGACCATCTGGTGAGACTTTCTCTGGAATGAGGATTTTAGGGCGACTGGAAGAAGCGGTCTCTTCATGAGAAGGAAGGGCTGAAGGTGCCATGATTGTGTAGTTGTAGAAAGTGACTTGAGACCCGATGACGAGGGTTGATCTAGAGGATTGACTTTTTTTAGTAGTCTAGAGTGAGGTCTATGCATGTAAGTGCGGGGTATCAAGGGAGTGAGTGAATAGAACAAAAGGACTATCGTAAGAAGGTAAGTAAAGTTCAACAATTGTTGCGGTATAAGAAGGAGTTACACAAAGCAAGACGAGGAGAATAAAGTAAGGGAAGAAAAGGGAAGGAGCGACTGTAATACTGTATGAGCAAAATGTCAGCAAAGTCGCTCGCTCGAGGTGGGGGAGAAGGCGAAGGAGCAAAGCTGCATATTGAGAAGTTGGAGCAGACCTGCCCTGCACCCCCGCGTTCTCCGCATGCAGCCAGTCGCAGTCAACATACGCCACATAGCTACCCCACCATCCAGGAACGAGGCTTCTCATCGCTTGGATGCAATCCAAAGGACACCCGCATATATAATGGCTTTGTGTAAGCGTTATATCACCTGAGCATTCACATTTTATCTCGTTAGCGTTGTACTGTACAGCTATCGAATGTACTTGAGCGTATTTGACATATGCCGTGTACCAAACGGAAAAAGAACGAATCAGATCTTGTGCTGGCTCTCCTTCAGACTCTCGTTCTGAATGACCTCAATCCCTGCAAAGTACGAAGTCAGCATGCGGAATGTGAATAGTCAATTGGACGGTCCACCACCGAACAGTTTCTGCAGGATGCCTTACAATAGTGGTCGGGATCAAGAACGAATGCTACATTCTTCATACGTCCATCAGTGAGCTTCTTCTTCCAATTCACACCCATATCATCAAATCTCTTGCAAGCGGCATCCAGATCATCCACGGAAACACCTATTAATGTAAGCTTGGTGTTGAAAACAGTTGAGTGGCGGCTTTCACAAATATGTCCAAATCCTTGCGGTTCATCGTTCCCATTATGGTATTTGAAATCCGCCTCCTTCTCGGTTCCATAATTCCACGTCAACTCCAGAAGACCTTCACGCTCAGCTGTCGGATTAACACCATTCGCAGAACTGGTTGGGATGCCTTCCTTTCCAGGATATCCTAAAAAGTATAGGTTGAAATTTGCGCTGGCGTTTTCGCTCGTTCGGAATAGTTCCATACCCATGACTTCCTTGTAGAACTTGAGCGACTTCTCCTGGTCTTTGATTCGTATCATGGTGTGGTTCTACAGCAGATCAGTATGGATCGAATGATCAGTGGCAAGAACGCGGTACCATTTTGTATGTCTGTGTGTCGGTAGTAGTGACACCTTCAGTCTTGTCAACAGGGTTCTGACCAATCACCTCAACCCAGTATCCATCTGGATCTAGCACAAAGGCAATGCTTCTCATCCGACCATCGGACAGCTTCTTCTGGAACTTATAGCCCGCATCTTCGATTCTTTGACAAGCTGCTTGGATGTTGTCGACACTGATACACGTATGTCCGAATCCCTTATTAGGTTCTGCATTGCCGGTCGAAACCTTGTAATTTGGATCAGCCTCCGTTCCATAATTGTGCGTCAACTCAATCAATCCTTCTCGACTGCTAAAGTGACCGCCACCCGATGCAGATTTCGGAGAATCGTAACCCATGAAATAGAGATCGAATTTGGCTTCTGATTGCTCGATCTTGCGAATCATCGTCATTCCAAGGTGTTCGTAGAATTTGACTGGCAGATATCTCGTCAGCAAATGCAATTGACGTGGAATATCGTCTCGCGCGACCTGATTCTTTTGGATCCTTTACTCGAATCCTAAGGATATCATTAGCATAGCTTCGCATGTAATAGCTATACTGTATACGCACATCGAGTGATTGAACTTATACGTCTTCGTATCGGTCGACATGGTTGCGTATGATCTGCTAGCTACCCAAGCATCAGTATTCAATCGAATAAAACCCCACCATTGAAGCAACGAGAGCAACGCGGCGCGTACCTGAGTCTACTATGGGCCGAATAAAACTTGGTCTGATTAATCGCCGGAGTGTACGAAAAGATTGCATAGAATCGTCGCGTGAAAATGGTATGTGATTATGCGATGCGGGGAAAAGGAGAATCATGAATAGAATAACAGATATAGTAGCTGTACATGACCTGGAACCCCACCTCAGTATGACGCGCGCTCATCAATCCTCAACGTCAAGGAGGGTAAACGCCGATATGATTAGTAAATCCGATCGAGTAGTAAGGAGTAAACTCCGGATGGCTTATTATACTTGAAATTGAAGAGCAACACCAGTTTCAGTGTAGTACTTGCAACAACTGTGAATTCCACGATCGTTTTCAGCCTTTGTTGAGGAGCGATGTGCGGCTGCGAGATGACCAACAGCAATCCGATCTCTCGCATCTGGCGCAGCGAAGAGCAAAGAGAATTTTGCAGGATCTACTGCAAACGCAAGATTCTGCACCGGGAATGGGAAATCTGGTCATCAGGTTAGAGAGGTCGTAGGGTAGCGTTATGTAGGTTTTCAGCGCACATCGTGAGGTTATCGACTGGGCTTTGATCGCTCGGATATTCTTTTCCTCTCGCACGAGGGTGATCATCGTCAAGCCGCAAGCTTCAACCTCATCCCAGCTTCCCCGCGTTCAAAGACCAGAATCAAAACAGCTTTACAGTATTCACATCGTGTTCCCCACCCAGAAAGCCAATTCCTGTATGTGATAGTGCGTGGGCGTGTCACAGCTAAAAAAGTGGGTCCATCTTATCAATTCCTTATCGTTTAGAAAGTACAAAAAGCTAACGTTAACCGTCAACCACCAGGTCGAGCCAACTTGTCAAATAGCCATCATCCTCCTAATCCCACACCAACCAAATCCCATGTCCAAAATGCTCCTCACCAAACCCCTCACAACATTCCTATCCCAAAACACCAGCGCCCACCTCCCCACGCTCCTCCTCCTCTCCCCAGACGGCAAGCTCCTCTCCAGCTCCTCCCCCCTCCCCGCCTCGCTCCTCCGCACGCAGTCCACCGCAGCCTGCACGCTCTGGAATCTCTACCACCCCTTCGAAAGCACCGACAACCTAATCAGCTCCTCTCTCCCAAGCACCCAAGACCCCTCCTCCACCACCGCAAACGACCTCACCAGCATCACCCTCCAGCTCTCCCACGGCATAATGGTCATCCGCGCGCTCTCCTGCGGTCTCATATTCGTAGCCATGGGCCCAACCACCACGGCTCCACCCCCAGCGCGCTCCGCATCCCCACTCCCTCACAATCTCATCGCCTCAACGCCTACATCTCCGTCCTCCCCGCCCAGCCACGAGGAGCCAGACGGCACGGCGGCGGTTCGGAGCGGAACGCCGTCGATTGCAGGGAGCGTGGGGAGTTCAGTGGCTGGTGCACGGCAGCAGGCTGGGATATTGAGGGTGAAGAGGCAGGCGGATGAGGTGGGGAGGTGGCTGGAGGAGAATTTGAGGGGGTTTGTAGTGAGTTCTGGGGAGGGACGTTGAGGATGATGGTCACTGGCGTGAGGGAATGAGATATTACGACGGAGCTACTATTTGAGGGGGTTTGTGCTGAGTTCTGGGGAGGGACGTTGAGGATGATATTCGCCGGCGTGAGGAATGAGATATCACAACAGACCTACTATCACGAACGCTACTAGGCGCCGAGCTTAATAAATGCGGGACAGGGCGAAGCAGACCTCACCACCACACCATCCCGCGATCCCCAGACTCCTTGCCAGTCCAAATCCACGCTCTACCACAATCTTGTAAACACATCCAGGAAGTGTACGTCAAGTCAAGAATATGATCTAAATCAGATTCCTAGCATTTATACGCCGTCGTGTTAGCTACATGTAATCTTTACAATGCTATAACTACATGCCGCAACCTACATATGAAACCATAGACAGGGCAAGCAAGCTTACTCCACGTATCTCTATCCCCCGAACGATAGGAGCGCTTTGATTTACGCTTTAAGAGGAGATACTAGGACGACGGGATTAGCTAAGCGCGGATTTCCTCAGAGATTTGTATTTATATTTAAGAAGATAAATCTTTAACTCTGCTTACTATATCAGGAGTGTAGAAATGAGAAATGAACGCAGTGGAGATATTTGGTATATCTACGTGAGCTAGAATCAAGGGTTTGTATAGCTATCTAGTAGCTATGTGGACAAAGAGGCAGACACGTGTAATATAATTATTCGCTTGAAGAGATGGGTAAGGAGCCCTGCCGGAGACATAATCTCTACAGTACCCTCAGCCGATGGAAATCCCCGTCATAAGCGACGCGATTCCCGCGGGCCCAAGAATATCTTCCAACGTGAAACAATACCGAGGCTGATCATCCCCCTCCTGATAACGCTGCGTATTCCCATCTGTGATCTTCTTCACCAACGTCTTGTTCTTGCAAAAGACCATCAGCTCCCTCGCTACCGCATCGCTATTCTTTTGAAGATACGCTCTCATCACATCGGCACAGCTCATCACGATCCGACTACCCATCGCCTCCCCGCGCGCAGGTTTAATGCCCATCTGCGCGCCAGCATCGGCCGAGCCGCGTGCGACGTGGTGGATGAGAACTACGAGATTGGAGATCATGGAGTCGTCTCGCATGTAGTGTGGCGTGAAGTATTGAACGAATTTATGGTGCTCCTTGGCTTTGATGAGGCGGAGGAGCTCGATGGAACGCTTGTGCATGCCGAAGTAATTGAATAGTATGACTGGTTCTTCTTCCCATAGTTTGGTCTTGATGAGAGCCATAAGTTGTAGTGGTCCTATGCTATGTGTGCTGAACCACGTGTGCTCTAGAAGACGTTGCGGTTCGGAGGATGGGATCGGCTCTTTTTGTTGTTTCCCTTTTGTAGGCTTATTCGGTGTGGTCTTCGTTTTATCGAAAATCTCATCAAGGAATTTTTCAATTTTAGCACCAGAAATAACTTTAACACTGTTACCTATCACGTATCGATCCCGAAAGAGGTTTGCCGCCTTAGTCGTTGGTACAAGAAGTCTGGCGGTAGTGTTTCCGTCTGGTCGATGAAAAGCCGTATTCTCACGTCGGGTATTGCGAGCGAACCGCGTGGCAGAGGATATCCCTGTGGCCATCTCGAGCCTATTCAAAGATTGGGCAGCATTCTTTGGTCTGTCGCCAACAAAGACGCGGTCTTCGCCATGGATCTTGATAAACATCTCGATGTCGGGCCAGACCAGCTTGGAATTTGTCGTCTGCTCGACCAAGTTGTACAAGAAAGCTAATTGCTGCACGTCATACCACTGGTTCACCAGCGCCTGGCCGATTGTCTGCATGCGGAAGTTGAGATGCGCCATGGTTAGACCACAGAGAGTGGAATTCCGGGAGAAGAGGAAATGGTCTCCAGAGTTTTGTATTGGGCGCGACAATTCTTCGGCAGCCGATTGCCGTATAGGTATCAGGGGGTCGCGCTCAATCCAGCTCTCGATGCCCATTCGGATAGATTTGATCTCAGTATCACCCTCTTGTGGCCAGAACGAGGGTTTTGGGTGTGTCTTGGAGAACTTCCAGAAGTCCTCGATCGTCCGGGCAATACGTAGACCTGTAATTCGAAGATCGCTGAAAGCATTCAGGCGACTTGATCTCATGATATGGTGCGTGTCTAGAAGAATGCGAGCAGCAAAAGACAGCCACAAGGTGACTTTCTTGTCCTTTGCGAACTTGACGAAGCCACTAGTGATTTCGTCCGAGACGAGTAGTTCGATGTTGAACATATTTAACATGCAGAATTCCGGAAGAAGCTCAAAGAGAAGTAATGTGTCTTCCTTGAATCTCTCCACGACAGACATACTCCCTCGGTCAGCCTTAGGATCGTAGATGCCAAAGTGTCCTGGCTTGCAGACAGGGATGCTGCCATCCTGAATGACAGGAACAAAGCTTTCAAGCAAGCTTAGCGTTGGGATATAACACCACTCAGCAAAATCAACCATTTCAATGTTGAATGTCAGACCTGGCGTTGAAGGTCCCTTTGCCCCGCGAGCCATACATGCATGTGCGTAGAGGATCATCTGGACGTCCAGGCCATCGCGGGACCATTCGGCGGGCAAGCTGTCGATAACCTCCTTTGTCAAGTCCTGTGCGAGCTGCAAGGCGTTGTCAGTGACGATAGAAGCCGTCATAAGATCAATCTGAAGATCTCGGTACTCAGTCCAGGTCTGCGCGATAAAGGCCCTGAAGTTTTCCAAGTCATTGAACAAGCAGAAAAGCATGAAGAAGGCGTGGGAGAGATTGGGTTCGGATCCATCCTCCGGCGCACCTTCGACTTCGACGAACTCGACTTTGGTTAACTCGTCGGCGTTGACGATGGAATTGGGCACATCGTCAAGTTCTTCGAGCTCGGTAACGGTGAGCTCAGCAAAGCGGTTCAGCCACGCTTGAGCATCACTGTCTTTGTCATGGGCGGCAGGAGAAGTAGGCTGATTCCTGGTGGTCTTGTTGCTTGAGGATTTCATCACATTGGGCTCAAGAGCGTCACAGATACTCTCCAAGACGGAGATAAAGTGCGAGTGCCGTTTATTAGAAGAGATGTCACCCTTTCCCAAGAAATGCGAAGTGACATGCTTCCTCAGCTGCACTGCCCGTCGACCTATGGCGAGAATCGAGGCCGGGACGTGGATGGAGGAATTGGCGATGGTCTTTCCGAGGCGGAGGAGCTCACTGGCGGTGGCCAGGTATTTTGGCTTTGGCTTGCCTTTTGTTTTGGCCTGGGAATCATGGGAATTGCTGTTTGCAGTGGCCGTCGCGGAATCAGGTTGGAAGCCGTACTTCTGGGCAATGGTCACCAACCAGAAGGCAAAACGATCGGTGTCTTCTTTGTACCGTCGGTAGCTGGGCTTCAGGAATGGTTGCACCATGTTAAAGGATTTGGCGCGCCGGGACGTCGTCGTCGCCGTTTGTAGGGTGGAGTTCGATCAACTAGCACGAAGCTCCTACAAAATGTCGTCTTGTTGCTTAGTCAGCAGAAGGTTTAAAAAAAACCGTAGCTATATTTCTTAAAAAGTGGGGTTCTAGGTTATATGTCACGTGTCTAATCAGGGGTAAACCGACCAGGTATAAAAGGGGGTTCTACTCCCTCTTTTATCTTATCTTAGTTTTTATACCCTCCGTAAAAGCACTGTAAATGCGGATGCCTAAGGCATCCAGGCACTCAGACTAGGCTATAATAGGTAAGGCGCGAGATTCTGTAGGTGCTTGTCACCGGAGGGTCTGAGTGAAAGATGTTATGATTTTAGTATATCTTCCGCTTTTTATAACGATTCTACTTCTCTCTATCCTGTAGGATAGCGTTTAAGTCGTAAGGTTGTAATCGGTAGTAAGATAGAAGGTCACGTGGGTTCTTTAGTTCGGAGACTAAAGTCGTTATAGTAATTAAATA